>CM031236.1:197858199-198145699 GCA_018340775.1 Taxus wallichiana var. yunnanensis
TGGTAAAATTTATTGTTTATTATTTGTGAAAGGTGTATATAATGGTAAGGGGTGTTTATGAATTATTATTAATGGGATGGAAGGGTTTGTTTTGTTGATTTTTTTGTAAAGGGGTTGATGATAGGTGAAATATTGAATGAAGAACAATCAAAGTTTTGGTTAACGTTTATCTAATTATGTGGAAAAGTTTTATTATTTGTTTAGATTCGTGTGTGAATGGTGTGAGTGATAGTAAGTGTTTAATGAATTATGGTCAAAGGTAAAATGTAGTTAAAGATGTATAGTTATGGTATAAGGTGAATTTTGTATGGTAAAGGTGTATGGAATATGGTCAAAAGGTATTATGTAATTAAGGGTGTATGGTCTTATTGTCAAAAGGTGGTTAAAAAGGAGTGAATGGTAAGTGGATAATGGATAACAAAGTTTTGTTTTTAACGATATATTATAAAATATGTGTGGTCAAAATGTTGTAGTCAAAATGAAAGGGTGATGTATGTGTAATTGGATTAGAAGGATTGGTGTGAGGGTTGTTTACTGGTTTTGAAAAACACTCAAACAAGTACAATCATGCAAGCACAATCCTATCTAGTCAAGTGGGATTACAATCAAACTATAGCTTACTTTCAATACCACACACCTGATAGTGGTGCTACAATTGGCTCTCCACCTATATGCCAATGTGTGATTAACTAGCGAGTGATCTTGGGAAGTACGGCCTCCTTTCACTATAGTTTGATATGCGTCAAAAGGGATGCCTAATAGGATAATGAGCTCTTTAGGGGAGTCCCCAATATACCTTGGGTACATGGGGAAAAATTCCATGTTGCAGTAAGAATGTTCATCCGAGGCTCTGGATTTTAGGACGTGGAAGCCCCTCACTTCACGTCACTCTTAAAATAAGAAAGTGCTTAGCCAATAATGACAGTTGTCCTTGAATTTATATACCCCGCCAAAACACAGGGTGTGTCTACATGCATGGAGATAAATTCCACGGTCACAAGACTCCTACGAATATGGTAAGTGTGTGGATGTCACTTCCACATCATGTTAACCCCTAAAAAAGAAATAGGAGGGAATACTAACCATTTTTTATCCTCAAGATCATCATAGGATGTGAGAGGAGAGCATACATGGTGTCGTCTTCGGGTTTAAACAAGTAACAACACAAATTACAAAAGGATAATAAATACACACAAAGCAACAAAAATTAATGATAAATTTTATATGATGGGGGCCTTCGACAAGGGGGCCTATAAGACAAAAAAGGTTAGTAGTTTGTTTTATACCTCGATGTTCTTGGATGGTTTGAGCTGCAAGACAACGGGTTATTAGTTTTGATTAATCAATATCCTACCACCACATGTGTTAGACCAACACTAATCGAATATTAAAGCGGCATAGTTTCACCTTATTCCTGTAATATTCCTACAAAAATAGAATGTAGGAATCTGTAAAATACCACTAAAATCCCAAAAAGTGTGATTAGTTAGTTAGTATTAATGTAAAACTATTATCTGACTAAATGTGGTGTTATCAAACCAAATGCGTTGTTATTAGACCAAAAGTGATGTTATCGGATTCAAATGCACTATTATCAGACCAAAAGTGTTGTTATAGATACAAATGCACCAAACCTACACACTTAGAAGTGAACAAATTAAAAACATTGAAATCCAAAAGTGCTAAAGTTAATCCAAACGCACTAAAGTTAATCCAAACGTGTTAAAGTTAATCCAAACATGCTAAAGTTAATCCAAATGCGCTAAAGTTAATCTAAAAGTGTTGATACATATGTAAATGTGCTAAACCTTGTTGGTTGGATATTTTTTCGCAGCAAAAATATGAGGTTCAACCTTAGTACATGGGATTAAATCCCTCCTCAAATGAAGGGGAGGCACCCTGCTTATAACTAATCTAATATACACACGATGAGATATATACAATACTCACACTATTATAACCATCGGGGTTGGGATCTCATCCTAGTAGTCATATTCTTATTAGACAAAGAAATAGGAAATGGGAAGAAAGAGAATAGGAAGAGATAGTGAATTATTAGAACACAAAAAATAGAATGAATGGGAACATGCTTTTTCTTAAGCAAACACAAATCAAAAGATAATCACATGCAATTTAGATTTTAATAACTTGCAAAATACTTGATAGACAATATATGCAAAACAAAGAATAATTTAAAGTATTGAACATAAGAACAATACCTCAAATACCAGATATATCTTCACAACACAAAGTTTGTAATAAACTATCTTTTATATTCTTTGATGATTAAAAGAAAACACAAAGTCTTTCTCTTTTCTCAACCTTTCTTCAATGTCACATCAAAAAAATTCAACCCTTAAGAATGCCAAAGCATTTCACATTTATAGAAAAGAGAAGGAGAGAAAATAGGAAGCAGTTCAACAACATACTAAAAATAGTAAATAATAATAATGAGTCCATTTTGACTGGTTCTCACGTAGGAGACCAAGTCAAACCTTCCAAGTTCAAAGTATGTCGAAAAATAATGAAAAATACATGCCAAATTGAAAATAAAAATGTCATGACAAGTTCATTATTCAGACTTGTCTTCTTCATCTCCTTGATCAGCTTGTTTATCACAAAATTCTTGGAATTTCCAAATTATCTCTTGCACTTCCTCTTCATCTGGTCCACAGGAGTACTCGTTCAGGACCTCGCAAGTCTCTTGTGTATTGCTAAAAATCCCTAGAAGTCATTGGAACTTCTTGTTGAATTTGGCCAATGCACTTAAAACACCTTCACAAAGTGGATTAGTTTGTTAATAGCTACCATGTCAAACTTTTTCCTGTTATAGACTCCTTTTCAACCAATTCCTGAAACACTTTATACAAATCATCAGCTGAAAAAAATTCATGCTATCATCCATAATCTTCGTGAATATTTTTATAACTCTTCATCAATATCATTAGTAGCGTCTAGCAACTGATCTCTTGATTCTCTTAGTTTACTGCAAGCTTCGTTGAGGATCTTGACTCTAAACTCAATAGCTTTACAAAATTAAAAGTGTTTGTCAATGTTTGGAATTACTCCCTCCCTAACCAAAGTTTCTGAAGGAAATTTTTAAGAGCATTGAGGGCCTCCGAGTTAACTCCAAGGTACCAATTTCTTCAAGAATTTCGTCATTTAACTTTTCAACCTCCTTCCTTGCATCTTCCAAAGAATTGAAAACATTCACTATATCATCAAGAACCTTCTTTCCTTGAACAAGAAGTTGTTGAATCCATTCATTGACAACCCTACCCTTTTCATTGAACTTTTCCATTCTAGGTACTGATGAGAAATCAAATCAAATGGGGGTGGACGTAGGATCTATTATCAGTTTCTAAGAAGGTTCGGAGAGTTTGAGCAAAACCTCTGTTAATTGTTCAACCTTTTCTTTTAACTCATCTCTTGAGACCTTAGTCTCTTTGATTTTCTTACACAACACATCACTTTTCTTTTCTTTGGGGTTTGATCAACTAACCAAGAGGGTACCGAAGAAGAGGGTGCCTCTAGAGGTGAACTCGATACAAATCCAAAGGAAATTTGTGAAATGGGAAAAGTGGATACTAGAGATGGAGGAGTGGTGAGAATGGTGGTAACAATGGTAGATGACATGGGCGAAGAAAGGGGAATGGAGGTTGAGATCCCGGAAGATACTGGTAACTCCAAATCCAATCTTGTTCTACTTGAAAGAGGAGATAGGGATGAGAAAACACTCACCATGGTGGATATGAGTGGTGATGATGGAAATGGAGAAGAATGAGGTGGAGAGGAAAGATAGAGAGAAGGAGAAGAAATGGAAGGGAGCACTGGAGATGACTGAGTGGAAATAGGTTGGGAAGGAATGAAAAGAGTGGAAGGAGTGATAGATAAATCAACCACAATACTTACTTGAACTCCCTCTGGAATTGATGGAGGGGGTGAATCAAGAATTTCCACTGATGAAGATGGTGCAGCAGAAGGAAAAGGCTGAGACTTTTCTCCTTTTTGAAAAAACTTGAATTTCAACTTTTTAGGTGGGTTTACACCTTTATCCTTTTCCCTATGTGAGGGGCCTACCTCTGATGATGATGTGACTAACAAATGACTTCGAAAAACTAGATTATTTTATATTCATATCCCACAAAATCAACAATCCATTTGTATGAACCATGGTTTGAACAACCCTTCTCGCTATGGATTCTATCTCCGCAATCGACCAATTAATTGTTGGAAATTCAGCGTTATCACCATTCAATTGTTCATACATTGTTTCAACAACACTTTCATTATCAACTTCAACCAGATCTAACATCCTTATTTCATCTAAATACAACCGATTATTGTCTTTTCTTGACCGTGACTTCATACCTAAGATCGATCCAAATATCTTCAATGTTTGGCACATGAAGCTTCAGTGTCCCATGAACCTTAAGGACTACTCAAAATATCTAAATACAACCGATTATTATCTTTTCTTCGGACCGTGACTTCATACCTAAGATCAATCCAAATATCTTCAATTTTTGGCACATGAAGCTTCAAAGATCCCGTGAGCCTTAAGGACTCCTCAAAATTCAAACCTTTTCTTTGGCTTCATATGTTTTTAAGTTTTTCTTGCAACTCATGAATCACATTCTTAGCCTTGATGAGAAGAGCATGTGTATCTTCCAATTGAGATAGGGAATGAGACAACAACCTTATGCTTGCTTTGTTGAAACTTGTGGAAGTCTAGGAGTTGCCTAACTAATTCCATGAGAATTATCTTATCACTGGGGTACCTAGGCAAATGGAAAGGAGCTTCTTAACATATAACAACCCACAAATATGTGAACTTTCTAAACTGTAAGAAGATGCCACCCCACTTAGATACTTCATTCCATGCTTCATCTGGAAACCCTTCACTTTTTGAGATCAGGGTCTAATCTGTAAATGATCTTGTAGAAGAAAGTGTCATTCACCCTTATGTATTGTTCCAAACTTCCTTTCAAGGTCAATTGAGGATAGAATTTATAGATATGATCCGTAGACCGGTTACCCTTGGAATCTAACCCAAGGTAATTTTGCATTTTGGCAAAGCAGCGTAAGTGACATAGGACATCATATAGAACTTGTGGTAGAAATAATTGCCTTCATTTGAGCATCAATGTTGTTACTAATGAGAACTCCCCAATCCAAATGTTGATCATTCTTCTTTATGATGGTAATGAATTGGTACATCCAACCATAAAACTCTTTAGATTCTGGGAGCCCAAATACTCTACTGAGGAGTGTAATGATGTCACTAATTTCCAAGCTTTGGAAATCTTGACACAATGGGCTTAGCCTTGATCAAGAATTTCTTATTTACGTGTTTGACGTAATTTTGAAATCATTGTCCCAAGATTTTTGTGCGGAATGAAGACTTGTGCCGACATATTCTTCAAAATTAGGAAGTTTGAGGAGTTGATCAAAGTAATCATTATCCAATTTGATCATTGTCTCCCTGCCTAGTTCTAAACTGAGTGGGTGCTCGAGTCATAATTGGCAATTCATGTTAGGATGAAATAGAGACATTTAGTTGATATAGGAAGGTATCCGCTAAAGGTAATACATTGGCACAAATCGAATACATCCACGAAGTTTGCGAAGAACTCTAAACTCTTCCCCAAAACTCCTCCATGTCAATATTTCCCATCTTTGTATCCCGAATGTCAAAATTGGCATCAATGTATGAGGGAGATTCAACCCCCGGTACTTGTACTTCATTTCCTTTGTCCCTTATTTCTTTCCCTTCCCTTTTCTAGAATTTGACATGGGGATCTAATCACCAAAGTCACCTGCAAGAAAATAGAAGAAACTCAGTTTGGAACCTTGCTTTGCAGTATGAAAACCCGACAAACCAATTCGGGAAATTGACCTTGTCAGAACTATGAAAACCTAAAAATCCAGTCATATTTTTCATGATGTCGTGCATCTTGAAAAACCCGACACACTGCGGATTTTTGGTCTTGTTGAGTAGGTGTCAAATTTTGATACACTACGGGGTTTGAGTTGTGTTAAGAAGACCGAAAGTCCAAATTTCTTGAATCGGGTAAGTAACCTATTAGGGCATGTGAAAAACCCAATTAAGAACCTTTACATACCAAAACTTTGATTTTGATCCTTCAATTCTTCAACACTTTATTTCATGGAAGTAAGAATAAATCTACCTTATGGCCGATGGTGAAAAATGACTAACTTGGGTGAAAACAAAGAAACCATGGGAAAAAATCAAAACCTACCCAAAATGCAGACAAGGAAAGAATTCAAGAAACCCAAAATATGACCCAGGTGAAAAAAACTTACCTCAAGGTGAAAATAATGCAAAAATTGGAGAATCGATCGAAAATGACATGAAGAATGTAGTTCGGGATTTAGAGGTGCGCCAGAAGTGAAAATTCCACACGGTATTAGAAAACATAAGGTAAAAATGACATGGAAAAAACCCTATTTATAAAACCCTAATATTAATTACACCTAGCATGACACTTGTGCTTACCAACCCGCCAGTTGGACATTAAATGTGTTTATTTTGGATTCGAAGCGTGTTTGCATTTTTCATCATGTAGTCAAGTCCCAAAAACCCGACACAAAGAGGCCTTATAATGTCAAAATCTGGAATTGGGAAGCATGAGGCATATTACATGTGCTTGGGGATGAGATGTTCTAATGTTGTCGAGTTCAAATCGACAACATATGAGTTGATTCAGTTGTTCGGGTTTGGAATTCATGAAGCATACAACATGTGTTTTATTGGAATGATGTCGATGCTCGAACCCGAAACCCAACAAAGATGTAGTGCAAATCAGACTTCATATTCGGGATGCAGGAAACACTTTGCATGCATTTGAATTTTCACTTGTTTTGTGCAATCGGATAGTGAAATCGACAAAGACACAGTGTAATTTGGGATTTCGATGTCAAAAAATAGGTAGGACTTTACATGTTAATTGTTAACTGATTTCCAAATCTAAATCATAGACTATCTAAGGTATTTTTTGAAAGTAACTTTAGATTAAAGAGACTTTAGGAAGCATAAAATTTCAATTAGTTATCTACATTTTCTTGACGATCACAAAATGGGATAACAAACCTACACGGTGAAAAGTTAACAAATGCAAAAGTGCTAATTTAGGACCAAAATCTCCACGGGTTGACAAATGCGCTCAAGCAAATCCCCGCACCCACAAAAATTAGTAATAAATTCAAGACCATTGTTTGTGCCCAAAAACATTACTTTATGACCATAAGCACTATTTGATAGGTCAAAAGCATCAAACATATGACTCATGTGAAAATTCGGTAATTTAGTGAATCTTAATGAAAAATTCTCAAATTTGAATAGCTTGTTTATAACACAAAATGCTACTAAAAGTAATTAAGTTTTTGGGGGGTAATCCCACGGTGGGTGCCAAAATGTAAGAAAAAAGTGGTGTTAGTATGCAATTTATAAAATAGGAAATAAAATGATTTAAATCCTAAACTAACACTACTATTTACCTACCTCAGATTGAGCAATGATAGAAAGAGAGAGAAGATCATATACCTGCACTTACCTACAAGTGAAATCCTCCTCTTTGATAGCTTGGATTTGCTCCTTGGATGGAAGTCAAGATGCTTCAGATTTGTGGATTGATTTTGGCAGCACTTCCCCTTGATAAAATGATAATTTTTCTTGATTAGATGTTATGGATATTGATAGTTTGCTTGGAGATTTTGACAAGCATAAGCTTACAATTGTTCTAAGGTGGTGTGCATGGAGGGTGGCACCACTATTTATAGCTGGAGGATGGAGAAATGGAGGGTTGTGATTTAGCCATGTAGGAAGTAGATCAAGGGTTGAAAATGCATGAGAATGAAGAATTCTCTAGAATTAGAGAATTCTATATTTTGGAAGAATCCTCCATTGAATTAAAAATTCAATGGAAGGAGGTATATTTATTTGAATATTTGAAAATAAGAGGGAAAATGGAGAGGCTTCTAGAAATAGAAGCCTCTAGATTTAGAGGATCATTTAGCTTGTGGTTAGGTGGGATTAATTATGTTTATTAGGGTGATTAGATGGAGAGTCTAGATGTAGAGTAGGCATAGAGTAGGTGGTAGGTGGGTAGGTATTTTTAAATTGCTAGAAAATAGTTAATGAAGATTAGTTAGTAGTATAATGGAATATTAATAATGTATTAATATGTCTAAGGGTAGAATGGGATTTTGAAATGGATAATATAAATAGCTGGAATATAATAATTATGTAATTAATTATATGATTAGTAATAGGGAAAGGGTTTATTAATGTAAAATGGATGTGATTATTTGCTAAATGATCATGTCGACATTTTACATGTCTACACCTGCCATCATCATCTCCATGTGCTTCACAACTCTTGTTTATGCCTTTTTTGTTGCAAATACAGTTTTATTTATAGTAATTTTGAGATATGGGTATGATGGAAAGTGAAAATAACATTAAAAATTGTGATGAAAATGTTGAAGAAGCAGCAGAAAAACCATTTGAAAAACTAATGCAATTGTGATGAAAATGTTGATGTTTTGTTCTTGTAGATTTGGTTGGATTCCTTTCATAAATTATTTTTACTTCTAAACATTTTGGATTTTCCCCATTTTTTGGTTTGTCCCCTTTAAATGTAATTCACACTCACGTGAATTATGCATTCAAGATATAGACGATATAGTGAACCACAATGCCCTTCCCCTCCCTCAAACCCCTTTTTAATCGCCCCTCATCCTCTCCCTCTTTTTTCTTCCTCAATTTTCAAATCTTTGCCCCATTCCTTCGGCATTTCCATCATACATTCAACATACAATTGCTAGTTTATAGTAATTTTGAGATATGGGTATGATGGAAAGTGAAAATAACATTAACATTAAAATGTGGAATCTTTTCCTTAAAAAATAGGAGCAAGCAAATTTTTAGGGATTTTTTTATGGAGAAAATTTAGGAATTGAAAATAAGCCTCCAATAAAAATATTGTACAACCTCTCTTACAGGAAATTTAGGTGCCCTCCACCATGGAATCACCTCATGATCTAACATTTTATCATTCAATTTATTATGTGAATATATGGTTACATGAATTAAGATATGATTACTTAGTTGACATAACATGTGGCAATAATTTAGTTGATGTCACTTGGACATGAATCAGCACAAAATTTACCCTACCCTCTATGATTAATTAGTCATGTTATCGTGTTATGATGATGTGATAGTGTTAGAACATGAAGATTTCATAGTTATTTTTGTTAATTGTCGTTAATAGTGATTATATCACTTCTAGGTTCGATATAATAAATTTTCAATTATCATCGATAGTTTGTATAATCTAGAAATATTATGTATTGTTACATCATTATAATACTTCTATAATATATACAAACTATTACAATAACCACCAATAAGAATTAATACAAAATATTATAAAGAATTTATATTCTAACACCATTACATCAATAATGTAATTATGTAAATAGGTTTAGACAAATGAAGAACCTACTTACAAATGGTAAATGTTAAACTTCATTTATACATATTTCATTTAGAAATTAATCTTGAATTATTCTCTAATCATTTTTTCAATTTAAATTATTAATTCTTTAAATTAAAGATGAAAATAGTAAACTTAAATCAAGCCAAAGTACCGATAAGATAAGATAAGATAGTATGCATCTTTCGAGATAACAAACCCTCATTATACACGTGTCTCACAAAAATCAACCTCAACGACATGGGGGATTAAGCCCTAGAAAGCTAGGCGGTTGCCTAGGCGCCAACAATTAGGGATGCCAAATTTTATAGGATTTTTACTAGGTCTGTCATTTACTTCTTACAAATTATTATTATGGTCATAATATATTGACGTTAGGTGCAATACCTATCACATATAATTTAATATTAAAACTTATTCCATACAAGATTAGTAATATGCCTAAGTATCTCCGAAAACTTAGGATTAAGCCATAAGAAACTAATTTCCTAGGGTGGAAACAACTAAGTGGTGTCAAATTTATAGGAATATTGTTGGATTGATTTTTACCAATCACCCTTAATTATTATGGTTCTAATATATTTATGAATAATATTTCCTATTAATGGAAATATAATATTAAAAAATGTGTGAAAGATTAGTAATATGGTAGTGTCTTTGGTTTTATAAACGTGTCTTAGTTAAAAAAATGCATTGGTTGTTCTTGGTGAGTTTTTGTATAAACTTATTAAAGAATCTATGCATTTGGTAAGATTATTTAAGGTGCATACAATCTTTTGTAAATATCAATTTTTGGGTCAATTTTAGATTCCTTGGTTTAGATATGAGTTATAAGATGTGACAACTTTCTTTAGGTAAATATTTTTAGAAAATGATGATACAAATTGAAAAACATAATCATGCAAACCAAAATATTTTGAGAAATAATCCTTTTCAACCCTAATATTTAAGATGATGTGTTTCAAAAGAACAAATGTCTATTTTGTTATGCTTAATGCTAATGTTTTTATAAAGAGCCATTCTTAACCTTAACACTACATTGTTAAATAATTCAAAATATTTTTTTACAAATTAAGTGAGAGATGTTTGGATTTATTTATTGCCTAGGCGTTCATATCTCTTAATACAACCTTGCGATTCAATGATTATAATATTAAAATGACCATTCCAATTTCTGAATTCATGGTGTTCTTTCAAGACAAAAATAGATTTTTTATTCAAATAGGACGTTTCCACAAATAAATAAAGCCGCATTTTTCTTTGCATTGTTAAACCTGTCTTAATGCAGAAGTTTAGGGAATGCTGGAACACGTTCAATTTATAAAATAAAATAGTTTGTTAAACTTTTAAAAAAATCACACACTTTTATTGTTCATTTTCTTAATTTCATCCTCTTATAAAAACAATTCCACAAATGGTTATTACTAGCAATCACATGCAAATTGTGCGATGAGACATAGAAAAGGATACATAAAAAATTATGAGGGAATAAAATATTGGAGGAGGAATAGGGGGTGATGAAGAATTGGTGTGTGTGTGTGTGTGTGTGTGTGTGTGTGTGTGTGTGTGTGTGTGTGTGTGTGTGTGTGTGTGTGTGTGTGTGTGTGACTTACTCACTATTATTAGGGAAAACTTTTGGCTAATATTTACTACCTTCTATTTGTGAAAAAAACAACATTCAAAGACTACATTTGGGCTACATTATTCATGCATTAGAGGGGATATATTTTGAATTCCATCTCACATATTCATCTTAGGGTAAAATTTGTTGTAGCGTGTTAGCTTTATGTGAATAACATGAGGGAAACCTAGATTCAAGGGACATAATTCAATCACACACACACACTAGAACTACATAGAGTCTGAAATGTAGTGCAACACTTGGTGAAAATCACATTGGGGTGACCCTCGAGGTTAGTCTCGACTCAAGCATGTTCATTATTTATTCCATATAATGTTTGCTTAATATTTGTGCGCAGTAGATAGGGTTTAGTGTGCAGGTACATGTGTGACACAAAAACCCTACAATGAAGTGGATGTGATAAACAACAAAAGGAAGAAGCTAAGTTCGGACTCGGAAAGACCAGTATAGAGCACTTTTCAGGTCACTAACACCCATATCGGATGTTAGTTCCTAGGGTGGTCCTATCCCCCTTTGGGTGGTTTTGTTCGAAGAAGTTCCAAACTATAGTTTCTCGGACATATATTGCAAAGTCTAGATCCAAGCTTCTTAGTTTGTTTGAGCCTAGAAATAGTCCAGATCTCTCTATATAAGCTAAGTCATTCTTATCTCCTATATTACGCACTTTATTATACTTTGCATGTTATATCTTACTTGTTACTACTATATTCATTTGGTCTCAGTCCTTTGATAAAGATTGAATATTTTCTTTAAATAATTTGGTGAACCCAAACCGTGATCATGCACCAGATCCCTTTTATTTCTTCTTCCTCTCCTAATGTTATGGATAATTCTTCCTCTCATGATCATGCACCAAATCCCTTTTATTTCTTCTTCCTCTTCTGATGTTATGGATAATTCTTCCTCTTTCATTCATACTTGTGTTTATTCACAAGAGGCCATATACGCTGAGTATATTCATGTCATTACTCAGGGTCCTCCTCACTTCATGAATAACTCTACAAACCCCACCATTAATGTTGTCACCACTCGTCGAAATAAGTAACCTTTATAAATTCCTTCTTCTCTTCCTCCTCTTAGTGCACCACTTTCTCAACTTATTGCTTCATCCAAAGACTTTGATATCATAGAGAAATTAAAGAATACCCCAGCTAAGATATCTCTCTTTGATATCTTACGTAAGGGCCATAACAATCGTTGTACTCTAAAAACTGCATTATGAGCTATTCAAATACAAATTGATGACCCTCCCTTGCCTTTTCCAATATCATGGAATATTTTAAACACATTATAAATTTTATTACATTTTTTAATGAGGATATTTCACATGATTCACCTGAGTATTCTCTTCCTCTCCTTATCATGGCTCAGATTTAGGGTTTCCAAATTAAGCATGTACTCATTGATAACGGTTCTAGATTAAATATTGTTCCTCTATCCTTATGATATCAATTCAATATTCCTCACAGTGTTATTAAACATTCTAATATTGTTTTTGTGGTTATGCCACTACCACCCATGCATGTATAGGTATTATTAAATTGGAATTGCAAGTGGGACCCCGCAATCTCATTACTCCTTTCTATGTCATGGATGCCTCATTATAATTTAATCTCCTCCTGGATGACCTTGGATCCATGACATGCAAGCTATCCTAGAACTATAGTCCATTGTTGTGTCAAGTTTATATTTGATGGCTATGAACATACTATTACTACTAATCCTGAACCATTCAAATACTATCGCATAGACTCTACCACCTCTAAGATTAATTTTCTAGCTCAACCAATCCCCTCGTATTGTCTTCATACATATGATATTGGGGCCTAATAATTCCAATCATATATCACTACTTCCCTTCTCTTCCTCCACTCTTACTTAGACTATGGATCGTGTCTCTCCTTCCATATCCTCTCGTACACCCTCCACATCTATCACAAACCCCTAAACTCATGAATGATACTTCCATATTGAGACTAATGATTATGATGATTTTTTTGTTGATATTATTGATATTACTGATGAAAATCTTTGTTCTTTGGAATTTACCCCACGGACTTTGATGAATCCTTATTTCATAGCCACTACATTGTTATAGGTCCTGGTGAGTATCAGGTTAAATCTCTAACTCCATAGGATACAACTAATGCTATGGTTCCTTATCATAATATGTGCACACCTTTGAACCCATTCCATCTCCTATGCTTATTGACCAAGGTCCTCTTTCTATTTTTGGTTCTTCTTCTAGGTCACCCTCCTCTTTTGATCGATTTACTTGCACATTATACATTAATAAGGAGTATTGGCAACATGTACCTTATGATCTTCATTGCTCTGAAACCATATGTACATATGAGTCTTTAACCCACTTGGGCCTCACTCCTACTGATATCATACCTTTTCTCAAACCACATAATGAATATCAAGGTTATATCTTTCTCCTAGCAATTTATGGTGCAAGGTATTTTACATACAAGTTTGGGTTGCATTTGATTCTCAGCCTTTTCTGGTTACACTTGGGAAATCTTTGATGGATTACATTGGTGGTACTATTGATATGCATAATACTATTCTAACTTATCATATGGCCTCCAAGACCATCACTATTCATAATGATTCATTCCTTGATTACACTCCTAATTTTTCATGATGGAATGCACATAAGCACTCGATACACCTTTTACTGATGAATAATATGTCATGGGCATGTATGATTTATGACTCATGGTTTCTTCAAAAATATACCAATATTATTTGTATATTATGCCTCTAATCTAAATCATGTTGGCTATATTTCAGATTTAGATGAATCTCTCGTAGATATCACTTAGATTACCATGGCATTCACATTTGAGGGCATATTACTTACCCCCTCACTACCCAATGATGCACTCGTGTTCTAGGTTCAAACATGACTGTTGAGGGTGCACTTCCCTACATGGACCTCACTTTTCACACATACACATGGGGAAACCTTTCTCCCATTTCATATTCAAATATTTACAAAAAATCCAAAATGATAGCTTATATCTAGATTATATGTACTCTTACTTTCTTATACTATTCAATGTTACACCTTTCTTACCATGTTAATTTGATTCATAGTATGTTTTATCATTTTTCCATACACACATGCACGTTCACATGGTATTTTTGAGGTGAATGTAGATCACTTACAATTTTCTTACATGAAGCATGATGATTGACACTATACCTTATCAATATCACTTAAGATATTGGGGACATCTATCTTTTCCTATTTCTATATATTCAAGTTTTATCATTGTAATATTTAATACATTCATTTCTATTTTCATTTTTATACATGGTGGCATACTATAAATTTTTCTAACATGTTTTTTTCATGATTTTTTGCAAGGGAAAAATTCAAACTTGAAATCATGACAACCATACCCTACTATGAAAAGTTTTACTTGAAAGTCATCCTGATCCCTCCTCCAAATCATCCTAACCCCCATATCATTCCTATCCTACCCTTATAAGTGGTCATATGTGTTGTGTCAACCTGGTCCATAGGTGATTTAGGGATATCAAGTCCATTCAAGTACTTCCAAGACAAGATTCTTTCAAGACAGGCTCTTTGAGAAGCTTAAGAAAGGCTATTTTTGGTCTTCCTAAGGTCAAAGTGCGCACTTCTGGAGCAGAGTGAAAGGATAATATTCATCATGTATGTGTATCAGAGAGATAAGAACATTTTTCAACTAGTTTTGGAAGATTCTAGGAAGTTTCAGAGGTTTTGGGATGATTTAGCAAGAGCGGATTCGGAAGGTGAAGCGGTTTATCGTGTACAAACACCCCCGAGCTTCAGTGAAGTGATTATGGGAGATCTCGTGAAGATTTTGAGCCAAAATATATATATTAAGAAATTTAATTTAGATCTCTAGAGGATGGTGGTCTCACATTTTTCACAAGACTCAGAAATTTTGCCCACATCCTATTTTCAAGCATGCACAACCTATGAGCCCGAAGAAAAATCCTATTTTTAGGAGGTTTGAAGCATAATAAATGTATGAGACCCATCCCATTGTGTTCACAATGTAACTTATAGTAAATTTCATATAAATAAGTGTAGGAAAAGTCATATAGGAGCTCAAGTTATGCCTCTGTCAAGTTGTTCCCTAATCTATGGTCAAGGAGTTAGTCAATTTTTTTGGACACATGTCAAGCCCAGGTAGTGGCACAATTTTTTGTCCCAACCATCCCAAAATTTTGGGATTTTGGGATAAACATTTTCTCCAAGCCCCCATGTAGCCCCCTGGACCATGATACAACCGTCTTAGAGCCTAATTTGTCTAGTTAAGCCCATGTGCACTATTTTCTAGCCCCTAGCTTCATCCAACTACAGAGCGTCGTGTGGACCAATCAGAGAGAGGCGTAATTTTTTACACCAACTGTCCCAAATTTTTGGGATGTTTGGGACACAAAAATTTACCCCCTCCCATTTTTTCTCTTGGTCACCCACATGACCCCAAAAGTTGCAAATTCGCCTTTTTCCAACCCTCTCATTCTTTCGCCTTAAGAAACCACGAAATGACACATGGACCAATGGGATAGGGGCACACATTTTTGCACCAACCATCCCAAATTTTTGGGATGGTTGGGAAAAAAATCATCGATGCCCAAGTTGAAGAAAAACTAATTTTTTGCAATTTCTAGTTGTTTTTGTTGTTTCTTCCCCGTGCACCCATGAAACCCACTACCGGAAGAAGCTATGAACCTCCTTTTCCATTGCTTCCACCACTTCATTTATCCATTTCCATCCATACCCATTGACCCTCCACTATAATATCCTCTAAACCCCTACTTTTCTAGCTACTATCATGGCCATTTTTTCCATAAGCTTCCATGACCAAGAAACGAAGAAATCTTCATAACTCATGATTTGTAAATCGAATGCTCTTGAAATTTTGGCCACATCTCTTCCTCTCAACTTCAAGCTGAAAAAAATATAAATTTAAAAGGTTTATCTAATAATTAATGGCATTGCTTTCAAATTTTACGCCTTAGACCCTTCTTTTACAATTTGTCGTTGATCCGTAAAGCGGTGAAGCTAAAAGTTTGAACTGAGTGTCTAGAGAAAAAACCCATCATAGAGAAGTTAATTTTTCATCAATCCAAGGTGGAAAAATAACTTGTCAAAAATCTTGGTGATTCCACTAATGTCTACCATGGTAGCTCCATTCCTGAAGCTCTCACCAAGCAAAAATTTGCTTTTGTTTCGAGCTTTTAGTGAGCGAAACATAGTGAAATTTGGAGTACGAGATCGTGATGAACCAAAAATATTTTTTTGTCATGCAAACCAAGGCCATTTTTTCCACTTAATAAAAATATCATACTTTATGCTATTCTACATACTAGAAATAGTAAGTTCCCGAATTGCAAGTTTGACCACTCATGACAATTAGGAAAGATGCAAAATGGAAGGTAGGGCAAAAATGAAAAATTTCCCAAAATAACAAGTCCCCAAAAAGCAACCTGCTAAAAATAGAAATGTGCTAAAAATAGAAATGCCTCAACAATGAAGAGGATGGAATGTTCCAGAAGGTTTAGAAGGTGAAATTGGAGCAAAATAGGTGATATGTCCCAAAATAGTAGGTCATGGTCTCACATTCTAAAAATAGAAAGTTGTAGATAGCTTCATTTTTCCTCATCTTTCCACTTTTTGGACTCTTCATGAGATTGTGGGATGATTTCATGATTAAAATAGAGAATTGAGAACTATGTATGAGTCTCATAAACTTCACATTAAGTTCAAATGTATCCGTAAGTAAGACGGGACATCGCAGGCATAGCAGGTGAACTCATCCTCATCACTCGGGGAGCTGGGTGATTCAAAGTGAGTTGGTTAGAGTTATCTCGAATGAGCTAAAAAAATGTTCATCAACAAAGTATCAAGGAATATCATCTCAAGCATTTCCTATTTCCATCATGAGCTCACATTGGGAGGTCTTGGAATAGTGTTTCTCAACTCTCAATTCATGAGCAATCGTCGGTGCATGAAATATCTTCATCAACGACGGAGGTATCTTCATTCTTGGAAGCATCTCTTCTCCCCTTTCTCTCTTCATTATTTCTTCTCTTCTCTACCCCCCTCTTTTCTAATTCTTCATTTTGAGTAATCATGACATTCATCCTATTCATTAAGGTGACTATAGTCTAAAATGTAATAAGTTGCCATTAATTAATAAAAGGGGGACTTAATGTTCTTTCCTAGGAATTTCAAAAGTCACAAGTTGTGAGGATAAATGAAAGGTCATGTGGGGGTAAGCAAAGAGTCATTCTAAATTCTATATAATGTAATGACACCCTCTTTCTTAAGGGTTTTCAGTTTTTTGTACTCAAGAGAGACATATATTTAAGCAAGGTAAAAGATATAGCATTCTTCCACTTTCCTTATCCATTTTCCTCCATTCTCTAGCATTGTACAACTTGTGAATATGTCAATAAAGAAAGGATTTTCTTCTTTTCATGTTGTATGAATGCGTGCAACTTTGTGTGCATGGTTTCCTATCATCGTTGATGTTCCAAGCATAGTTTTTTATTTCCTATAAGTTGTGAATGTGATACTTATTATTACCTTTAGCAAGAATCTGATTTTCTACTTGCAAAGCTAATCCCCCCTTTCCTAATTTCTCACTCCCTCTTCCCCATCACTCAGAAATTATTCCCTTGTATTTCATTGCAAGCATTTTCCGCAGGTATAGTGGAGTATGTGCTTTGTATCCCCCACCTCTTGGCCATCAACATATTTCCCTTTTTATTCATTCACAATAAAATGGAGCTACACCATCGAAGCAGAGTAACCTAGAGTCCCGAGCGCTAGAAAGATACCCACCAATTTGACTACCCAAAAAAATTTCTCACCAACACATGCTAACGGGTGCTTCATGTGTAGCATTTGTCTTACAATCCTACTTCTAACCATGGTTATCTAATTTTCTTATATCTTACCTATGCTTCTATCTTGATTGCCATTATTTTTGGACTATGTCATAGATTGCATTTTTTTATTCTATAACCTTGAAGGATTCGAGTGAATTGTGACATTCTAAGTGGTTTATCATGTATTCAACCATCTACTCACTATGTCCTTCACCATATTACTTCATATTTTGACTATTTTCTATTGTATTTTGTCATGTTTTCTTATGACTAACAATTTTGGCTAGCCTTTCCCATTGTTTTACTTGCGCCATGGTTGTCACCATGCACATTTCCTATTCCTCTCGTAGAGTCTTATTTCATATGTGCACATAAGTTTTTTCTTTCTTCATTTGGCCAATCTCACCTTTGATCATCTCATGCACCCCAAATGAGTGGGGCCAATATTCAAGTGACTATTTCACCCTCTCAGTAGTATCGAAGTCAAATACAAAATAGTAAACAAAAAAATAGAACAAAAATGAGCTATAGAAAAAATCAGAATCAGAATTGAGCTAAAATCATAGCCTAGATAGGAGCGACCAAATTATATTTGAACAGTGGGCACTAGTGTCCCACATGGATGGTCCAATCTCGGGGCATAAACAAGAATATTACATGATCAACAGGTTTCTAGTGATTTTTTTCTTCAATTCCAAATGTATAGACTCAATTACATGTTACAATCAGACACTAATATGAAAAAAATTGTGGCAAGTTACAAGGGAGATAAAAAAAATCATGGGACCAAATAAGGAAGTGGAACCTAAGGCATATGCAAGACAGTAATATTCTCGGAACAACGTGTCACCTATGGTAAGTTTCAATCAGGTTTTTTATCATCTGTAGTGGCACTTATCCATATGGAAGCACTACTAATTGGAGCGAAAATCCTACAACTCTCCCAATACTCTTCCCTTGGCGACATGAATTTTTTAGTGACAAGATGCTCAAATCCTCAGTTTTGTGATGGGATGCCTAAATCCTAAGTATTATCCCAACCATCTCCAAGGAAAAAAACATACATGAACAAGTTTATCTCTTCTCTAATGGCACATGGGTGTACTATATCCTTGATTCAATTATTTTTCAATAAGCATTTCTATTTTCACATTCACTAAGTTAAAGTTCAATTTCATTTATCATGAGCATTGAATACACTTATCTTCTTTTAAAGGTCCAACCTTACTCTAATGAAAGGAAACACATAAATATAACAAGGAACAATCTCAAGCATAACGACACTCTAAAAAGGCAATATCTCAAGCATAAATTTAGTGAGGCACCAACCCCACAAGGACCAAGAACCCCTAGTTTAGTAGAGCACAAACCCCTAATTTAGTAAAGTACCCACTCCATAAGGAGGCTAAAACCCCCTAGGATGACTAATCACAAACTCATCCACATGATGATGATTTATATCTAATTTTTTTGCTACCACAACTGATGAAGATTTCTAATTCATTTCACAAACCCTTATTTAAACCCTAGGTCATCAAACTTGCTCTATCTTCTTCCTTCTCAACTTATATTTTCTATAAACACTTACTCTTATGTTTTTAAAACTTCCTCAACCTAAAACACATCTGATCAGCCTTCAAATCATGCCTTCATACCTGTAAAAAAGTCTCCTCTAGGTCACACTTTTCCCCTAGAGCAACTAGTTCAAAAATGAACCCAAACATCACCTTTATAGGCTTATCTTCCTCATAAAATCATCATAGGTCAGTCCTATACCTATTTAAATACAAATAAAACTTAATTAAATCCCATTTTAATCATTAAAATGGTCACATATTACCCATATGGGTCGGTCCATGCAAAAACCATTTATCATGCACCAACAAGCCTCAAAACCCTACCATTGGAATGAGAAAAATCCAATCACATCAAAACCATATTTAATCAAGCTTCAAAATTCACCACACATGAGGAATATAACATATAAACATCATACATGGTCACACATTTACATTAACCAATCAAATAATTTCATTTAATGGGCCCACTGGCTCATTTCCTTCATGAAACAATTATTTCTAGCAACCTAGTTTTATCTTTGGGCCTCAAGACCCCTCAAGGTGAACTAAAATATTGAATTTACCATTCAAAGGTAATACCAAAACCTGTAAAACACATCTAAGAAATTTATACATCATGAAACATCCATTTACTCAAACCACATCAACTTTACCCTTTACCAAAACAAGCGCCAAAAACTAGTTTTGCAAACTCAACTAGTTTGCACCCTTTCTATCACTTTAAAGACCTCAAAATTCCTTCACTAGATTGCCAAATTCACCCCTAATCACTTTCCATGTGATAGTAAGAATCAATTCAACCATATCATGCTTCATTCACTTCATTCTTTCAAGCTTGAAGAACAAACTTGTCTTGAAATAAAGAACTACCTTCTTCTTTACAAATTTCCCTAAATTACCAACCAAAACACCTCATCATGAGATAATAAATACATCATTAGAAATATCTCTCAATCACCTTTTCATAACATATTATAAATCCTTCCAGCTACAATTGGAAGGCCTTCAACCAAGCCAATCTCTTCAAATTACTTTTTAACCCTTCTTGGACTCACGAATGGAACATTAGCTCAATATGATCCATCACCTAAAAAATAACTTCCACACTAAACCAAAACATGAAACACACTTTAGATATTTTTGTAATCAGTCGAAACATTCAAAATCATAATAACTCATTATCATCACTTTACCTTATCAAGCTACTTAGCACCCTGCTAGAACAAGCATCCTTCAAACTTGACCCTCAAATAACAGCTCATAACTTTTTCATACCTTATCCAATCATAATTTTTATATACCATTGGAAATATATCTGAACTATATTCACAAAAAAACTTTAATGGAGTCCTAACTCCTGTTGTAGCTCCTGCAATCTCAATTTTGTTCAAAGCCGCTCCAACTCGCCCCAAAACCTAGTTTTCACAAATAGAAAACACTTTGAACTTTTTCACCTCAACCATGATCTTAAAATATCATGTAAATCTAGAAAAACTCCATAGATAACATAAATTCCAATTTATTCTTTACCTTATTTTGATAATTTTTACTTAAATTGTAACTCTTCATAAACAAGCCTTTTCAGGTAGGAGCCACATACTACCACAAGAAATATCTTACCTTTCTACAAAGTTATAGAATTCATCTACAACATCCAATCATCACTTTTGTAAAATTAATCAAAACAGGCTCAAGTATACCTCTTCTTCTCGCAAGTTACTCCTAGCTAGGGTTTCTAAACCAAACCACTTTACCTTCTTAATGATTATTCATAAAAATGTGACAATAAAACCACCTCAATATTTTTTGAAACATTCATAACTCACCTTAGAAGCTAAGATAAATATATAAGTCCCCATGCAAATCATACAATCCACAACTAGCATCAAAAGGTCCACTTTTGCTATAAAAACACATTGCACTTACCCGGTTTCACCAAATCTTTCATATCTTCAAATTCCTTCAACATTTTGACATGAAACTTTTCATAAAGCATCATAACAACATACTATAACTTTCCATAATAACCATCTATTCCAATTATCTTTGAAACTCTCCAACCAATCTCATTTCCCATGTTTACTTGTTTGTTTCTCATTGTTTTCTTCCCAATGACCAAATAGAAGAACCAAACCACTAAGTGTGAACATGAAACTCACCATACATTCCCTATATACCATCATCATGCTACTACCATGCTTGGACAAGACTAATCAGTTTCTAAATCCCACATGTCCAACTCATTCTACATGCTCATGGGCTAGAAAAAAGCCTGGAATGACTTGACTCAACCATGTAACCTCATGACATGACCTTATTGACCTCATACAGACTCATAAACACCTAAAACACATAGCATCTACCATGAATGACATCATGACACACTCCAACCAACTCAAGATAGCTTAAACAATTACTTACCTCACTAGACCACGCACCAGACACCATGAAAACTCACCAAATCCTGACACTACCAATCAACCTTCATGTTTGACACTTGAATAACATCACATGGGACTATTATACCATAACACCCTTTTCCATAAATGGATTTAACATCAATGACAACACTAACACACAATGGACAACAATTTCCCCCTTTGTCATTGATGAAAACCATCTTCAAAAGCATTGATGGCAGCCAACATGACCTATTTTCCATGTTTCGATGCCTCTCTCCCCCTTTTCCATCTATCAAAAATTATACAATGATGAATCAACATGGAAAATGACAACACAAGATAAGAAATAATGACAACAATGCTCAAAACAACTTAAATGACTCAAACGACTCCCCTGGGACTGAAATCTCTCTTCGTTGACTCCTTCAAGAAGCAAATGAAGATCCTATGGACCTGATAAGATGAAAAAAATAGCTCCCCTGAATGTATAACTCAATTTTTTTCCTTCATTCACACTACATCATCACTTTCTACGTCTCTCTCATGCTCAAGAACATCAATTTCTTCCTCTAATGCTTACATATCCACTTTTGGAACTATTATCCCTAAACTACCTCTTTATGCATATTTGACAAACTTTCAAAGCTCTAGAATCCAACATTCATCATGACATGTCACCTTATAGCTCCCCCTAGATCTATTTTATCCTTCTATCTATCTAAAATACAAAAACTAAGATTCATACCTTGATTTCTTACCTTGGGAAGGACTTAACCTTACATCTACTGATCTAAAGCACATTTTCAGTCTTCTCGGCCTACATTTCATACAATTATACTGGTTTGACTCAAAGACCACTTTATCCTTGAGGTATGCAACTAATTCAACCTTTGTTTTTCCATGTTAGTCATCACAATGCCTTACTCATTTAATCCAAGAGCAAAGAGAACTCCCCCTGCTCCAGCAAGCTTCTACATGACTCACATTCTTAATTTCAACTTCTGAGATTAGATCTAGAACCATACAAGACTTTTGAAATTTAATACAAACCTTGTTCAAGACCAAATTCTTTAGCTCATGCATACACAACTTTAAAACTATCATAGTTCTTACATGTATTAGAGATATCATCTTCTATCATTGTATTGTAGCCCTTCATGTTGTCTCTATAGATTGTATTTTGATACTCCAATAAGCTACTACAGAACTACGAGAGGCACAAGTCAATATTGTACAATCTTTTCTTTGACTGAAAATTCATGACATCATATACCATTACCATTTCTAGATTCTTTTTTTTCAATAGACACTACTTTGAAACATAGTCAAAGTTTGAGAGCATATCAACTTTGATCCTTCGATGTTTTGATTTAACATCATTATACACATTTCCTTCAAGCTCCTTTTACAAGAATTAATAATTTTGGCTCTCCCTACCTCAAAGAGACTTCTTAGGCCTAAAAAAATTCATCACCTTATTGATCCTCAAACAAACTTGTATCAACCATATACTAGCCATTGGATAACTTGTAGACTGCATTTTATATCTTCTTGGAGTATTCATATTGCAGACTAGGCTTCATATAGTTTGTATATACAAGCCTACCTAATCACAGATTTTGACCCTTTAAAATAGCTCTTCATCATAATTTCAAACCATTCTTCATCATTAAATGTGTTTTCAAGCCTTCGATAACATTCATGCTTCTTCAAATTACTTGTAGAATGCATACTCTTCCTTCATAGACTTAGGATGAACTCTTCATTTCTTGGAAATATCACAACTTACTTTGACAACTTTGAGATGTGAATAGAGAATTTACTAAGATAGGAACTCTAAACACATGAACATTCTTGTTTGTAAACTTCAACCTAAAGAATCTCCATAATATGTAGGCATTACAAGGATCACAATCTTTAGATGAAGACATTGTTCACCTTTAATGAGCTTATGAGTTTACATGAGATACTTCACTATACTATACCTACTTGTGATCAACTAAGAGACTCACACTTAGGGTCTTCAAGAAACCCTCAAATGCATATCATTCATTCTAATCATGTTCATCTTCTCGATTCCCATAGGTATATGATCTTACACATTTCCATCAGCCTTCTCTATGGATAGACTTCACTATTTTTCCATACACTAACACAAACTTCCATCAAATTATGAGCATGTAGCATGATATTTAGACCTCTCGTACCTTGACTAAATACACCCCTTCTACCTGTAGCACCTTTTTTTGTTTGAGATAGAAAATCATCTTTAATTTTGTAGGCCTTGATCAACTTACACAAATTATACTCAAAATGTGTAACTTCTTTATGTATCTTGACGTCCATAGTGCCATTGAACCATACTTGACTTCACTAAATCTTTTGGTAATAATAATTCTTGTTTGATCAAGGATCAATGAGTTCCATTTTCTTCATTTAACCATACAAGTCTTATAGAATGCAAAATTCAAAAAAAATTCAACAACTTTTAAACCTTAATGACTATGGAGACTTACATAACTTTGTTCTAGAACTCTAAGTTTAAACTGATGCCTAACTGATGCCTTAGTACTAATAGACCTTGACAATCCCAAGGATAATATGATTTATCTATAACTCCTTCATAGTTTGTACAACTTACTTATCACTATATAGACCTTGTTAAACTTAGATCATAGACCTCTACAACTTACACACCATTGAGCACTAGTTTTCATTCATGCATTCACATACTCTTCCTGGAAGATTTGTTGTTTATAAAAATCAAACACCTTCAAGGCTCATACCTTACTCCCTTTATAGACCTCCCACTTGTTAATAGACTTTCACTCACAGAAAGGACTCTCTTACATGACCGTGACACACTTTGTAACCCACATACTTCATATATACATATTTTATTTTGATATAAACCCTTATTGACTTAACATGTTCTTCCTTGAGGCATAATGTCTACCATAGCACAAATAATATTCACAAAATCCATATCTTTGCTAGAAACCTCATGACTATCTCTAATAAAGTGATAACTTTGCAATACACCCTTTTTACCATAGAATGTTAGAATATGACAGTAAGCATAAGACTACACATGATTACATGACTAAGATGCCCATTGACCTCTTACTATAAGGCATATGTCAGACATAACACTCAACTTGCAATAGTTTGAATATAATCACTGATCAACACAGACCTTATCATGACTTGTTAACTCATACAAAGCCATAACTTCTCGATCGTAAGACTAAGACACTTTTTATTATTTAACAATGTTTATACCATCCTCAAATGAAAGACCAAGTCCATAAATGAACTCATTATGATATTTTTGATACCAATAAGGACCTTAATGAACCAAATTCAGAATACTAAATGAGAAAGTTTTATTTGACCATCCAAACTCAACCGACAATAGTGACAAGTTGATTGTGACCTTAGATTTTGAACATGTGAACATGTAAATATAGGTTGTTTGAACTCTAATGACATCATGAAGAGACTTGTAAAATCCTCTAGAACTCAAATTTATGCTTTGGAAAACTTGAATAGACCTAGATCTCAGTGAAATTATGAAAATCACCTTTATATAACCTGGACAACTCAGTCATATAACTAGGAACACCTTGAAGATACAAGAACAAGACCAAATGAGAATCAATTGATATATACTTGATAGCATGAGAACTTGATGATAACAAACTCTTCACATTATGAAGACACCGAATTTGATAAGAGATCTCAAAAGACACACACAAACTCCCATTATAGGACAATATGATGATGATAACAACACATTTCAAACACCTATCAATGACAAGAACTCCAAGACATGAAAAATGTCATTTTCACATACCCTACTGACACTTGAAGTGTTCCAAACTCCTACACACCTAAGATTCTCATGTATAGAATAATGAATTGTTTTTAGGCACATGTGATCTTCTTCATTTTTTAGTCCTTCAACTAAATAAAATGTACTTCCTTGATTGAACTTGGGCTTGATAAACTTGTTTTCCATATTAATGGCACTAACATCCTCCTTGAAACTTCTTTATACTTTGCATAGTAGGAGAGCATCATCTCTCTTAACCTTACTTACTTGATCAATCTTGATCGCTTCTAATTTTATCTTTAACATCTTTTTCATGATTAGGTCCCTTGATTGGTATGACTATACCTTTAGGATCGAATATCTTGATGAACATCCTCTTACTTTTGCATTGTCTTGTTATATGACCTAATTTTTAACACTTGAAGCAAACAACATCTTTCTTTATTCTTATCTCAAACACATTAATATTCATCCAAAATCCTTGACTCTATGCCCATACTCACAACATGAGTAGCATTCACCCTTGAAGATACCTACACCATTCTCAAAATACCTTCTCTTGCAATCTCTAGCTCTATGACCAAAATCATGAAAAACAAAACAATATCCATTGAATGAAGAACCATACCTCATAGCATTAGGTTTTCTAACTGAGTTATACCTTCTCAAATCAGTCTTCTTGGTCACCATCACATCTGATTTGGAACTTGGACCAACTTCATCATCACTCTTCACATGCTTTCCTTTAAACCCTAGGCCTGTTTTGTCATATATGGCTCTTTGACCTTATAAAACCCCATCAAGAGATTTGGATCTCTTCTCAAGCCTCTCATACATCCTTAACCTACTAGATGCACTCTCCAAATCTGATTCTAGTGCTTTCAATTTTTCTTCATACCTGAAACAAGTATCCTCTTTCTCCTTTATGGATTTAGAAAAACTTTCCACTTGATATTTCAAACCCTTGATGACTTGATCATGCTCTATCTCCATGTCCTTGATCTGATCTTGGTAGGAATTAATACATGATTGATATATTTCATTCCTCCTTCTTAATATAGCCTCAATATCTAAATACTTACCCATTGTTTGTGCTTCTAGGATCTCCTTTAAGGTGTTAGACTTGCTTCACAAGGAATTGCTTTGATACCAATTATTGTAAGCACAATGAACTGAGATGGGGAGGGTGAATCAGTCCTAAAAAAATCAATTCATTTACCATTTACCATTCATCATCATTTATGCAACCATTCAATTAACCATGAACCATATGTGTGTTTACTTAAGCATAGAAACAACCATACACATGAGCAAGAAACAATAAAGTACACATGAACACAAAACTTAAGTGGGAAACCCTCATGGGGAATAAAACCCATTGAAACATAAACATTATATTGCCATGCTTAAAATTTAGTGAGGCACCAACCCCACAAGGAGCACTAACCCCTAGTTTAGTAGAGCACCAACCCTACAAGGAGCACCAACCCCTAATTTAGTGAATCACCCACTCCAAAAGGAGGCTAAAACCCCCTAGGATGATTAAACATTAAGTAATTCACCTGATAATCATTCTGATTTTTTTCTACCACAACTGATAGAGATCTCTAATTCAGCTCACAAACCCTTGCTCAAACCCCAGGTCATCAAACTTGCTCTATCTTCTTCCTTCTCACTTTTGTTTTCTCTAAACACTTTGAAAACATCTCATATTGTATAATCTTCCTTAACCTGAAATACATATGATCAGCCTTCAAATCATGCCTTCATACATGCAAAACACTCTCCTCTAGGTTACACTTTTCCCCCTCAACCAACTAGTTCAAAAATGAACCCAAACGTCACCTTTATAGGCTTATCTTCCTCATAAAATCATCATAGATCAGTATTATAACTATTTACATGACCAATAAAACTTAATTAAATTCCATTTAAATCATTAAAACAGTCACATATGACCCATATAGGTCAGCCTTTCCAAAAACAAGCTATCATGCACCAAAAACTCGAAAACCCTACCATTGGAATGAGAAAAATCAACTCACATCAAAACTATACTTATTCAAGATTTCAAATTCACCACACATGATTAATATATCATAAAAACATCATAAATGGTCTCACATTTACATTAACCAATCAAATTATTTCATTTAATGGGCCCACTGGCTCATTTCCTTCTCAAAACAGTTGTTTCCATCAACTTTGATTTACCTTTTGGGCCTCAAGACCCTCAGATGAAATCAAATATGGCATGTGAACCCTCCATGGAAATATAATAACTTTTAGAACATTTCTAATAAAGTTAGACTCATGAAACATCCATGTACTCAAACCACATAAACTTTACCCTTTACTAAAACAAGTTGCCCAAAAACTATTTTGGAAAACTCAAGATAATTTTCACCCTTTTATCACTTTCAAGACCTCAAAATTCCTTCACTATATGAAAAATTCACCCCTCTTCAATTTCCAGGTGATATTAAGCATCAACTCAACCATCGCATTTTTATTCACTTCATTCTTTTTTGAAAGAAAACATGTCTTAAAATGGTAGCTAGCTTCTTCTTCACAAATTGACCTTAAAGACCAAAAAAACACCACATCATGAGACAATAAATAGATAATTGGAAATATATTTGAATAAAATTTCCATAAAATATTATAACTCCTTCTAACTCTAAGTGGAAGGCCTTCAACCAATCCAATCTCTATAAATTGATTTTTAACCCTTCTTGGACTCAAGAACTAACCATTAGCTCAACATGCTCCATCATACCAAAACTCACTTCCACACTCAAAAAAAAACATGAACACAATTATACATGATTTATAATCACTCATAAACCTTCAACAATCATGAAGAACTCATAATCATCACTTTACCTTATCAAGCTACTTGGTACCTTGCTAGAACAAGCATCCTTCAAAATTGACCCTCAAATAACAGCTCATAAATTTTGCATACCTTATCCAATCATAAAGTTTTATATACCAATAGAAATATCTCTAAACCATATTCACAACAAAACTTTAATGGAGTCCTAACTCCCCCTTTAGCTCCTGCAATCTCAATTTTACTAAAAGTTACTCCAAACTGCCCCAAAAACCAGTCTTCACAAATAGGGCACACTTTGCACTTTTTCACCTCAACCATGATCTAAAAATATCATGGAAATATATAAAAATCTAGAGCTAACATAAATTCCAATTTATTCTTTACCTTCTTTGGAAAACTTTCCACAAACTATAACTCTTTAGAAATAATCCTTGTAAGGTGGGGCCCACATATCACCACATGCACTATCTTACCTTTATGGAAATATGGAAGAGTGATATATAACATACAATAATAAAATTTTAAAAATTAATCAAAATAGGCTTAGTATACCTCTTTTCTACAAGTTGCTCCTAGCTAGGGTTTAGTTAGGGTTTCAAACCACTTTACCTTCTTAACGATCGTTCATAAAAACGTGATGATCAAACCACCTCATTATTTTTTGAAACATTCATAACTTACCTTATAATCTATGCCAAATATATCAGGTCCCCATGAAAAAATCATGCAATCCACAACGAGCATTAGAAAGTCCATTTTTGCTATTAAAACACACTGAAACTTACGGTTTTCCAAAACTTGCATATCTTCAAATTCCTTCATCAATTTGACCTGAAAAATATTCATGAAGCATCATGAAAACATCCTATAACTTTCTATACTCACTATCTATCCCAATTATCTCTCAAACTCTCTATCCATCCCATTTACCGTATGCAACTGCTTGTTTCTCATTGTTTACTTCCCAAGGACTTCATAGAATCACTTAACCACTGAGTTTCATCCTGAAACTCACCATACATTCCATGTATACCATCACCATACTACTACCATTCTTATAAAATATTGATCATGTCCAAATCTCACATATCCAACTCATTATGCATCCTCCAAGGTTATAAACAAGCCTGGAATGACTTGATCAACCGTGTAACCTCGTTACTTGACCTTATTGACCTCATACAGACCCATAAACACACGAAACACACATCATCTGACCATGAATCACATCATGACACACTCTAACCAACTCAAGAGAGCTCAAACAATGACTTACCTCACTAGACCACGCTCCAAGACACCATGAAAACTCACCAAATCTTGACACTACCAATCAACCTTCATGTTTGACACCTAAATAACATCACATGGAGACTATATACCATAAGACCCTTTTCCATAAATGAATTTAACATCAATGACAACAGTAACACACAATGGCCAATAATTTCCCCTTTGTCATTGATGAAAACCATCTTGAGAAACATTGATAGCATCAACACCTACATTACCTTTTTCCATGTTTTTGATGCCTCTCTCCCCCTTTTCCATCTATGAAAAATTATACAATGATGAAACAACATGGAAAATGATAACACAAGACAAAGAAACAATGACAACAATGCTCAAAACAACTTACATGACTCAAATGCTCCCATTGGGACTGAAATCTCTCTTCTTGACTCCTTCAACAACATATAAATATCCTCTGGACCTGATAAGAACCACAAAATAGCTCCCCTAAATGTATAACTCCATTTTGACCTTCATTCACACTCTGATATCACTTTCTAGGTCTCTCTCATCCTCAAAAACGTCAAATCTTCCTCTAATGCTTACATATCCACTTTAGAACTATTGTCCCTAAACTACCTCTTCAATGCATATTTGACAAAATTTTCAAAGCTCTAGAAGCCAACATTCATCATGACATATCACCTTATAGCTCCCCCCAACTATTTTATCCATATCGAATAGAGAATACAAAATTTAAGATTCATACCTTAATTTCTTGCCTTGGGAAGGACTTAACCTTTTTGCCACGGTCCCAAAAGCACATTTTCGGTCTTCTCACCTACATTTCATACAATTATACGGGTTTGACTCAAAGAATACATTTTTATCCTTGAGGTCATCAACTAATTGCAACCTTTTTTTTTCCATGTTAGTCTTCATGATGCCTTATTCATTTAATCTAAGAGCAAAGAGAACTCCCCCTAATTCCATAGAGCTAAACTACATGACTCACATTCTTAATTTCAACTTCTGAGATCAAATCTAGAACCATACAAGACTTTTTGAAATACAATACGGACCTTGAAGAGACCAAATTCTTCAGCTCATGCATACACATGACTTTAAAACTATCACAATCCTTACATGTATTAGAGATATCATCTTCTATCATTGTATTGTAGCCCTTCATAGTGTCTCAAGATTGTATTTTGATACACAATAAGCTACTACAAACCTCGAAAGAGGCCTAAGTCAATATTGAACAATATGTTGCTTATTTGAACTTCAAACTTCATGACATCATATACCATTAAGTGTCTAGATTATTTTCAATAGACACAACTTGAGGACACTTTGAAACATAGTCAAGTTTGAGAGCATATCAACTGACCTAATTTTTGATATGACATCATTATACGCATTGCCTTAACAAGCTCCTTTTGCAAGGATTTATCATTTTGGCTTTCTTGTGCCTTTGAGAGAATTCTTATGCCTAAAATTTTGCCATGAGACTTATTGATCCTCAAAAAACATGTATCGACCATTTCTCAAGATTATTCGATAACCTATAGATTACATTTACATCTTCTTGGAGTATTCACACTATGCACATCTTGGGCATCACACGGTTTGTATATATAAACCTAGTCACATACTTTAACCCTTTTAAATAGCTCTTCATCATAAATTCAAACCATTCTTCATCGTTAAATGTCTTTTCAAGACTTGGATAACATCCATACTTCTTCAAATTACCTATAGAATGCATACTCTTTCTCCATAGACTTAGAATGCACTTTCTTAGACATCACAACACTACGACTTTGAGCTATGAATAGAGAATTCACTAAGATAGGAACTCTAGACATAGGAGCATTCTTTTTGTAAACTTTAACCTGCAAAAAGAATATCCATAATATGTAGGCATTCGAAGGATCACAATCCCAGATGAAGACATTGTTTAGCCTTAATGAGCTTATGAGTCCTACATGAGATACTAGCCATTATACTGCTTGTGATCAGCGAGAAGTTTCAATGTTACGGGGCTTCAAGAAACCCTCAAATGCATTGATCCATTGAACCATTTTTATCTCTCAAGTTCCCATAGGTCTATGGTCTTACACATTTGAAACTTGAGTCAATCTTCTCTGTGGATAGACTTCATTGTTTTTCCATACACTAACATAGACTTCCATCAAAACTTTTTAAGCTTGTAGCATGATATTTAGACCTTTGTACCTTGATTAAATAGACATCTGAGACTTTATAGCACCTTTTTTTGAGTGAGAAACATTATATTTAAATTTGTAGGCCTTGATCAACTTACACAAATTAGACTCAAAATGTGTAACTTCTTTATGTATCTTGATGTCCACGAGTGCCATCAAACCATATTGACTTCTTGATTCTTACTTAATAAGAATTCTTGTTTGATCGAGGATCAATGAGTTCCATTTGCTTCATTTAACCATAAAGGTCTTAATCAATGCACAAAACTCAAAAAAAAATCCACAACTTCTAAACCTTACATGAAATGTGGAGACTTACATAACTTTGTTTTCATACTTTAAGGTTAAATATGATGCCTATTGATCTCTATATGACCACAAGTACTAATAGACCTTGTCAATCCCAAGGAGAAGATGATTTAGTTATAACTCTTTCATATTTTGAACAACTTTATATGACTATATAGACATTGTTAAAATTGCATTGATCATAAACCCTACAACTTCAACACCATGATCACTAGTTTGCATTCATTCATTCACATACTCTTATGTGGAAGATTTAATCTTTATAACATTGGCTACACCTTGAGGCTCAAACCTTACTCACTTCATAAGACCTCCCGGGTTGTTAATAAACTCTCACTCACATAAAGATTTTCATTCAAACTTAACTTTACTCTCTTACATGATTGTGACACACTCTTTCTATAACCCACATACTTAATATCTACACATTTTATTTTGATGCAAACCCTTAACGACTTAACATGATCTTCCTTGAGACATAATGTCTACCTACATTATAAATAATCTTCACACTTTATTAACAACACATCCACCTAAACGTGATTTTCTCAATAAACTAATAACTTTACAAACACACCCTTTTACCATAGAATTTTAGAATATGACGAAAAGCTAAAGACTATACATGATTACATGACTAAGACACCCAAAACCTCTTTGTATAAGGCATATGCTAGACATAACACTCAACTTGCAATATTTTGAATCTAATCAATGATCAAACTGACCTTAGCATGACTTGTTAACTTAGACAACAAAACAGACTTACAAATCTTTAGACTCTTTTCTTATTTAACAATGTTTATACCATCCTCAAAACAGACCAAGTCCATAAATGAACTCATTATGCTATTTTTGATACAAATAAGGACCTTTAATGAACCAAATTTAGAATCTTGAATGAGAAACTTTTATTTGACCATCCAACCTTAATCGAGTATGAAGTAAGTTAATTTTGACCTTACATTTGAATAAACATGTGAACATGCAAACATAGGTTTTTGAACTCTCATGACATTACACAGACTTTTAAACTCCTCTAGAACTCAGATTTATGCTTTGGAAAACTTGAACAAACCTAGAACTCAATGAAATTATTAGGCCAAGCACCTTTATATAACCTGTCATAACTCGGTCATATAACTAGGCACACCTTGAAGATACAAGAACAAGACCAAATGAGAATCAATTGATATATATTTGAGAGCATGAGAACTTGATGATAAAAACTCTTTGCATTATGAAGACACAGACTTTGACAAGAGACCTCAAAAGACACACATAAACTCACACTATAGGACAACATAACCGATAACAACAACACATTCGGACACTTATCAATGACAAGAACTTCGAGACATAAGAAATGTCACTTCACATAACATACCTTACAACACTTGAAGTGTTCCAAACTACTAGACTCCTTAGCTTCTCATGTACATGATAATGAATTGATTTTAGGCATATGTGGTCTTCTTCATTTATGAGTCCTTCAACTAAAGAAAATTTACTTCCTTGATTGAACTTGGGCTTGAGAACCTTGTTTTCCATCTTAATAACACTAGCATCCTCCTTAAAAAACTTTATACTCTACATAGTAGACTGAGTATCAACTCTCTTGACCTTACTTGATCAGTCTTGATCACTTCTAATTTTGTAGCATCCTTCTTCTCTTGACCTTCATGATTAGGTCCCTTGATTGTCATGACTGTACCTTTAGGATCAGATCTCTTGATGAACCTCCTCTTGCTTTTGCATAGTCTTGTTATATGACCTGATTTTTGACACTTGAAGAAAACAACCTCTTTCTTCTTACCTCAAACACATTAAGATTTCATCCACAATCCTTGACTTTATACCCATACTCACAACATGAGTAGCATTCACCCTTAAATATACCTACACCATTCTCAAAAGATCTCTTGCAATCTTTAGCTCTATGACCAAGATCATGAAAAAAAAAGGCAATATCCATTGAATGAAAAAACATACCTAATAGCATTATGTTGTCTAAATTGTTTATACCTTCTCAAATCAGTATTCTTTATCACCATCACATCTGATTCAGAACTTGGACCAACTTCATCATCACTCTTCACATGTTTTCCTTTTAACCCTAGGTTTGTTTTTTCATCTATGTCTCTTTGAAATTATAAAACCCCATCAAGATCTTTGGATATCTTCTCAAACCTCTCATACATCCTTAACCTACTAGATGCACTCTCCAAATCTGATTCTAGTGCTTTCAATTTTTATTCATACCTTAAACAAGTATCCCTTTATCCTTTATGGATTTAGACAAAATTTCCACTTGATATTTCAAACCCTTGATGACTTTATCATGCTCAATCTCCATGTCCTTGATCTAATCTTGTATTCATTAATACATGATTGAGATATTTCATTCCCTCTTAATTAATATAGCCTCATATATGAATACTTACCCATTGTTTGTGCTTCTAGGATCTCCTTCAAGTTGTTAGACTTGCTTCACAAGGACCTTCTTTGATACCAATTATTGGAAGCACAATGAACTGAGAGGGGGGGTGAATTAGTTCTCCAAATTTTTCAATTCATTTACCATTTACCATTCAACATCATTTATATAACCATACAATTAACCATGAACCATATGTGTGTTTACTTCAGCATTGAAACAACCATACACATGAGAAAGAGAAAGAAAGTACACATGAACACCAAACTTAAGTGGGAAACCCTCATGGGGAATAAAACCCATTGAAACATAAACATTATATTTACATGCTTAGAATTTAGTGAGGCACCAACCCCACAAGGAGCACCAACCCCTAGTTTAGTAGAGCACCAACTCTAAAAGGAGGCTAAAACCCCCTAGGATGACTAAGCACCAACTAAGCCACCAGATGATGATTAATATCTGATTTTTTTCTGCCACAACTCATGAAGATCTCTAATTCAGCTCATAAACCCTTGTTCAAACCCCAGGTCTTCAAAATTTCTATATCTTCTTCCTTCTCAACTTGTCTTTTCTCTAAACACTTTCTCTCATAATGTCTAATCTTCCTCAACCTGAAATTCATATGATCATCCTTCAAATCATGCCTTCAACCTATAAAACACTCTCCTCTAGGTCGCACTTTTCCCCCTCAACCAACTAGTTCAAAAATGAACCCAAACATTACCTTTATAGGCTTTTATATTCTACACATAAAATCATCATAGATCATTTCTATACCTCTTGCATAACCAATAAAACTTATTTAAATTCAATTAAATCATTAAAACGGTCACATGTGACCCATATGGGACAGCCATGCCAAAAACCACTTATCATGCACCAACAAACCTCAAAACCCTACCATTGGAATGAGAAAAATCCACTCACATCAAAAATATATTATTAAAGCTTTAAAATTCACCACACATGATTAATATAGCATAAAAAAATCATACATGGTCTTACATTTACATTAACCAATCAAATTATTTCATTTAATGGGCCCACTAGCTCATTTCCTTCACAAAAATAGTTTTTCCAACAACCTAATTTTACCTTTGGGCCTCAATACCCCTCAAGATGAAATAAAATATGGCATGTGAACACTCCATGGAAATCCAAGAATTGTAGAAAATTTCTAAGAAAGTTAGACATCATGAAACATCCATGTACTCAAACCCATAAACTTTACTTTTTACTTAAAAGAACCTACCGAAAAAAAAGTTTTTCAAACTCAAGTAGTATTCACCCTTTCTCTCATTTTCAAGACCTCAAAATTCATTCACTATATGAAAAAATCACCCCTTTTCACTTTCCAGGTGATAGTAAGCATCAACTCAATCATCGCATTCTTTATTCACTTCATTCTTTCAGCCTAAGAAAACATGTCCTGAAACCAGCACTAACTTCGTATTCACAAATTGCCCTTAATTACCAAAAAAACACCACATCATGATACAATACATAATTTGAAATATATTTGAATAACCTTTCCATAAAATATTATAATTCCTTCCAACTCCAAGTGGAAGGCCTTCAACCAATCCAATCTCTTTAAACCGCTTTTTAACCCTTCTTGGACTCAAGAACTAAACATTGGCTCAATATGCTCCATTACTTAAAAATCACTTCCACACTCAACAAAAACCTAGAACACACTTATAAATTTTTCTAAGCATTCATAAACCTTCAAGAATCATGAAGAACTCATAATCATCACTTTACCTTATCAAACTACTTGGTACCCTACTAGAACAAGTATCCTTCAAACTTGGCCCTCAAAGAATAGCTCATAACTTTTGCATACCTTATCCAATCATAAATTTTGATATACCATTTTAAATATATTTAAACAATATCACAACAAAACTTAATGGATTCCTAACTCCCCCTTTAGCTCTTGCAATCTCAATTTTACTAAAAGCCACTCCAAACTTCCCCAAAAACTAGTCTTCACAAATAGGACACACTTTGAACTTTTTCACCTAAACCATGATCTGAAACTATCATGGAAATACATAAAAACCTCTAGAGCTAACATAAATTCCAATTTATTCTTTATCTTATTCGGATAACTTTTCCTTAAATGCAACTTTTTAAAAACAAGCCTTTTAAGGTGGGGCCCACATACTACCATAAGAAATATCTTACCTTTCTGGAAATATGGAAGAGTTTTCTATGACATCCAATCATCAATTTGTAAAAATTAATCAAAATAGGCTTAGTATACCTCTTTTATGCAAGTTGCTCCTAGCTAGGGTTTTGTTAGGGTTTCAAACCACTTTACCTTCTTAATGATCGTTCATAAAAACATGATGATAAAACCACCTCATTATTTTTTTAAACATTCATAACTTACCTTATAAGCTATGCCAAATATATCAGGTCTCCATGAAAATCATACAATCCACAACAACCATTAGAAAGTCCATTTTTGCTATAAAAATACATTGAAACTTACCCGGTTTCATAAAAACTTGCATATCTTCAAATTCCTTTAGCAATTTAACCTAAAAATTGTCTTGAAGCATCATGAAAACATCTGATAACTTTCCATACTCACCATTTATCCCAACTATCTCTCAAACTCTCTATCCAATCTCATTTACCCATGCCTACTGCATGTTTTTCATTATTTACTTCCAAGGACCTCATAGAAGCACCAAACCACTAAGTGCAGACCTAAAACTCACCATACATGCCCTATATACCATCACTAGATTGTTACCATTCTTATAAAATACTAATCAGAGTCCAAATCTCACATCTCAACTCATTTTTCATGCTCAGGGATAGAAACAAGCCCCAGAATGACTGACTCAACCATGTAACGCATGACTTGACCTTGTTGACCTCATAAAGACCCATAGAAACCTGAAACACACATCATGGACCATGAATGACATCATGACATTCTCCAACTAACTTAAGAGAGCTCAAAAAATTAATTAGCTCACTAGACCATGCTCGAGGACACCATGACAACTCACCAAATCCTAACACTACCAATCAGCCTTCATGTTTGACACCTAAATAACATCACATGGGGACTCATATTATACCATGAAACTTTTTTCCATCAATGGAATTGACATTAACAACAATATTAACACACAATGGCCAACAAAAATTCTTCAAACCATATTTATTTTCTAACTCAAAGGAGAACATGGATATGAGAAGTGATTTAACCTATAGAAATCCCAAAGACAATCATCGATATCAATCAGTATTGTTTCATGCATTTATAATTTGGTATAATTCATTTCAATGTACAAATAAAAACATGTTATGAACTAACACGGAGAAGTGTTACTTGTCATGAGGCCTCCCATGAAAGAGGTGATCATTTGGAATGGTGTAGAATGGATCGACATGGAGATTCAAGAGTTCAAGGTATACCAATAGTGAGGAGGGAGATCATAAAGCATTATCCTCACCAAACAATGACTTGGAAAAATATCAAGCAAAGACACCAAACAAACAAAAATATAAAACAACGTATCCATCAAGTTTTTTTGTTCATATTTTCAGAATAAACCCCTCGAGTTATTTTAGAAACTTGCATAAAGAAATATGGACTTAGACACTTTTTTATCCTTGGTGGACCTTTTTTGAGAATTTACAATTTTGTAGGTACAAAGTCGCAAGATGGCCTCGAGCCCAGACAAACAGTCCTTATCGGGCTTTGGGAGTTATCTAACATTTATTTATTTTCAAAAATTTTGTAAAAGTGAAAAATACCTCTAAAACTCTACCACCTAGCACCACGTGGTGTCTTTGTGGGGATCTAGAGCCGACATATATGGAGGCAGTTTACATTTACGTAGTCTGTAAAGCTACAACATGCAAGAAAAACCCTCTGCATGTAAAGGGAATATTCCCTAAATCTTAAGGTGCAAAGGTAATATGTAACCTTGTAGGTTGCACTCAAATCTCCAAATCCCGATTTCATAAAGGCGTGGACGTGTGGTGAGTTCTCGAGCTCGGGGAAAATGCAAAAATGCAAGCTTACGACTCACAATTACGAAATGAAAATCGCAAACAAAGGTCTAATCCCACATCAAATCATAAGGTGTCATGTATTATATGCTTAAGGGTCAAAAGGGAAGCCACATATTAGTCATCCTAACACCTTATCCAATCCAAAGCTAACACATGTCAATCATATAGAGCTCGAACTAGACAACCATTTTTTGTTCCTCCGCGCTACTGAGAAAATTCAAACCATAACTTTCTCTCTAGATCTCTAAATAAAAAAAAAAAAATCAATCTCATTGGAAATATCTTGTTGAGAACTTCATCATGGAACCAAAAATTGAGAATTTAGTAGTTTTTAGTGAGTTAACGGGAAGGAAAATAGTTTGGTCCATTAATGTGCAATCACGGGTAGCTCAATTGTTAGCTTTAATGAAGTATGGGTGCCACATTTCACCTATAGTTTTTGATGGCATGTTTTAGGATCTGATGCCCATTCCTCCTCCACATATCAATCATATTGGTCCTTTGGGATGACAGTGGTTGAAGCCATTAAACCATAGTTTACAACCTCTTCTCTCTCCTCTCCTAAAAATCTATAAATGTAAGTGCCTCAACATGAAAAAGGGGTTCTCTTATGTCGATTTTTGATTTCTATATTTGAATTCTTCCATTTTCAGGTGTATAAGACCTCTGCATTTTGCATTAAATTTTGAACCTCTTCCCTGTAAACTAAGCGAAAGACTGTTAATGCAATTTATCTATGGTTGTTCTCCTTTCAAACCTTCTTTTGTTTGTTATGGATGTTTACCCTCTTATTTCAGTATTAAGTTTCATTCATTCATGATCTATAAGATTTTTGTATTCTTTAAAATTCTTTCTTATGCAATGATCTATATATCTTTGGTTGGATTTGAACCATGTCTCGATTTTTGGTGAATCACCTTCTTGATTACTTTACAACTTTTCCTCTTCTCTCACCCTGGTCTCTTGGATTCATAGTTTAGGTTTAGTTTTGTTTTATTTCATGGTTGTAGGTTAGTTTGCATTGTGATGGGAGATAAGGAACTAGCCTCCTCTCGTATATTTGCCTCACCCTCAAAGTCCCAAATTTTGAGATTAATCTGGATGCCACCCCAAATTTTTATTGTTAAGGAAACAACACATGCATAGGGTGCTAACTTTCGATGATAATAGTTTTGGCATGCCCCGTGGGACACCTTGATTTTCTTGTTATTTCACTAAGTTTTGGTGTGTATTTTGGTGAACTTAAGCCCTTTGGAGTATTTACAAAACAGCTCTGGAAACTCCAAGCACTCTATCTACTTATTCCATACATAAAAGTGTTTGTTTTTTATGATAAGAATCCATACAATGTCAAGAGCAACAAGATAAGAACCTTTTGATTACTTAACTATCAATCAACAAGGTGAAGGAGAAGAGGAAAAACAATCCAACGATCACCATCTCCTCCAAATATAACTCTTTCCAATCCTCCTCTTGGTAGGCCCTTCTTGCTATCCTCTAGAGTTTTCAGACCCATTATATTCATGACACTAGAAAGACATTTTCCTTTTGTCAGGGTTTAATGGTGGTATTCCTTTTGAATTCAATGCATAACATGATATACCGATTGTTCCGCACTTAAAATTATCTATTTCTTCACTGGTGAAAACCACACTACCCCAGCTAACCATATCCAAGATGTTGTTAATGTTTGTTTAGTCCATTTTATTACTAAGGATTATGTAGTAGTCATATTCTTGGTTTATCATTATAAGGGGAATCTCTTTAATTGTACAAGAGTTTGAGACCTGATTCAATTCACAACTAGGATGAACTTGGCACAACCATTTGTAACAATTTTGAAGATAAGTTAGATCACCTATCTTTGGTGGAGCATTGCCAACTACAAAAATATCCCCAAATGATAAAATGACCTATTTTAAAATCATATTCCAAAGACCTTAAGATGAAACTCCTTGAGTGGTAAGACCTACACCCTAGGATTATGTTTTTCTCTATTATCTAAGGGATTTAAATAGTTATATATTTTCATGATTAGTCTACGGGGAGTGGAACTCTACCAAGTGCTTATGAAATTTCTATTATGGTTGATAATAGTCTCATCCAGATTAGGAAACTTGCTCCTAGATGTCCAATGCCCATATTTCCAAAAGTAGGTACATCCACTCCTCATCACATTCTTGAATTAGCTCCCATTCTACCTCCAAAAAATCAAAGTTCTAGTCAAGTATCCACCTCCTCAAGTACTTCAAGCTGAATTGCAAGATGTAATGAAATAATTAGAAAATTTTAGGAATGATTTGGTATCCATATAGAGGTAGAAAGCTCAAAGTTTCAAACCTTATCAGCCTCCATACCAACCCAACAAGTCCCCTTATCATCCAAATAAACCATCATTCCAAGTTACTCCTCAAAATCAAAATCAAATTTCCTCTACAAGACCATTTCAACCATATAATCTAAATGTGGCTAGTTCATCCAAAGCCTTGGTTCCTATTCAAAATAATCTAGTGAAAGATTATGAGTGGTGTTTCCCTTGTCATCTTCCACACAACCAAACAAAATTTGATGGTGTGAAGTGCATCTATTCTTTAAGATGTTCCCATAGAAGAAAGTCAAGACAGAAAATTACTCAAGAGATACCACCAAGCGATACTTCACTTGTGAATTGGAAAGTAGATGAATTTTGTGCAATAAATCGACTTCTCCTTAAGTGTGACTATCAATACTAGATCTAAGAAAAGATCTATGGAAGAGGGACAATCAAAAAACGTAGGTTATTTTGCAACCTTCCCTAAAAATCCAAGGTGGTGGCCATTCAAATTCAACTGCTAATGTACAAAGAAGCCACATAGGTCAGGCATTAAGAATGCAAAACCATCTCAAGAGTCCTCTCATATCAGCTCAAGTGTAAGAAAAGGTTGTTGTAAGTAAGGTACAACAAAAGGATAATTCCACTTCCTTCAACATTCTTGAATAGATGAAGAAGACCAATGTGAGTATCTCAATGTGGGAATCTTTAGCAATTCTGGGACAAAGAGATCTCTTGCAAGCAGCTATGGCCAATTTCTCCATTCCAAGTGAGTCACCCAAGGAACAAGCCAAAGTTGTTCTTACTAATGCACCTCATCCAAGTAAGGATGTCAAACCTCCACCTTTCTATGTATCTATGATAATTGGAAATCATTTAGTTCACAATTGTATGATTGATTCAGGGGAAAACAACTCAATGATGCCCAAGCAAATTGCAAACCAATTAGGTCTCAAATATGAGTCTCTTTCTAAAGGAGTGGTGCAGCTAGATGGGACAACAGTGGGAATTGTTGGGGTTATCAAAGTTCTAGGCCTCACATTGCATGCATGCCCCAACTTTTCTATCCCCCAAGATATCTTCATAATTGATCTACCTCCATTGTTCAATTTATAGCTCTTTAGAGATTTCAATAATAAGAGGATATCTATCACCGGTGGTCTGGTCTCACATCTTCACAACTAGGTATGGAACTAAGGTTACTTATTAAGTATGAACCAATTGCTTCATATCATTTAAAACATTATGTGCCCATCCACATCAATACAAATTGTACTATTTTTATCAAGAAAACTTTCAAAGCACCCAAGAGGTAGAAAATAAAATTGAGGGTATCTATGGAAAATTTTAGTGGCGAATATTCATTAATTCATGAATATTCCAGATTTTCAATTTTGAAATTGGTGAATTTTTAGGGTACGAATGAGGACCGGTCGCCAAATTTTTTTGGGTACAGTTTAATTTTAGGGGTTGGTTCGCCAAGAAGTTCCCACCAATAGCCGACTATTTTCATTCAAATCACCTTTGGCACAAAATTAAAATTTTCCAAATTCACCTCATATATATATATATATATATATATATATATATATATATATATTCAATTCATTATTCATAGTTTTGTATGTGAATTACGATTATCAAATATTCCTCGCAATTCCTTTATGCTTTAAAGATCATAAATCAATATCATCATCGATTGGATATTGCAACGTTGCATTAAGGTAGTTTTCATTTTCATAATTATTTATTATTTGCTTATCGATGGGCAACATTGTGTATGTTGTCATTTGGTAGCATTGTGTATCTTACCGAACGGTAACATCCGTAGTGTTATCGATGGCCAACATTGTGTATACTTCCGATCGGTAGCATACATTGAACTACCGACCGATAACATACACAATGTTACCAATCTGTTTTGGATTATGTTTAAAAATGATCCAAAATAATAAGCAAATTACCAAAACATTCACCAAATTTTCTTTTAAAAAATGATTTTGTGGAGTAATTTCGACATTACAACTTCTTTATTTTTATATTAAAATTAGAAATTTGTGAGTACTCTGTAAAATCATAGAATAACCAAATTAAAAACAAAGAAAAAGAGTCATGTAATTGATAACGAAGTTCGGTATTAAAACCTACATCTCTCGAATCCATATAAATGTGACTAATCTATTAAAAGATACCTTAATACACTTACAATGCTTCAAAAAGGCAAAATTAGACCTTTTCCAATTGTCACAATATTCTCCTTGAAAAATCAACCTTAGTCTCCTTTGGAAATTTTCTCCAATTTTCTCCTAGCTCTCACAAATAGCCTTTATAAATACACATTCCATTGTACACTAACCTTCATATATCATTTAGTGCCTTTTATAGTGTTTCATCGCCGCTTGGCATGATGGTTTGAGCATATATCTTGGGATGGGGTGGTTATGGGGTCAAACCCCTTATCCCCATCCATCGCTTTTGATTTCCTTTGTGGGTACATGTGCCAGTGTTTTTAGGTGAGAGGTTTAAATGTGTTTTATTGGCCATTTATTATTGGCTTAAGCATCATTTTTTTCATTTGTTTGTGTGGTCATTTGGGTATGTGCTAAGTTGGGTGACCTAAGTTGGCTCGTGGTGGATGGTGATGAGTTGGGCGGTTAGAGGAGTTAGGCGGCAGGTGTGGCGAGTTGATAAGGCGGATAAGAGGTGAGTTATGCGAGTTTCTTAGTAGATATGTAGTGGTGACGAGGGTAGTGAGGTGGGCGGAGTTCACTCGATCGACCGAGATGGCTCTACTCGCCGATTCAAGGTGTCCAATGAGCCAATGCAATGCTAAATGTTTATAATACATAGTAGTTTATCCCACATTCATCCTATTAATACAAGCATGAGCATATATATACAAAATATCAACAATGGTAATATGAAGATCGAAGGCCAAGGCACACCTTTGTAAAAAGAGTGTGTCGACCTTGGCTGAGTGCCCCCGCCCAATAAATAGTGGGGCCCACCTATTCATGCAATCGAGTGTCAAAGGCGGGTGTCACAAACCCAAATTTTACTACATACCACTTGTGCCACTTGTCATAATTTCATTGGTCCACTTGGCATATGTGCATGCGTCCATGTCACCTACACGCTATCTAGATTTTTTCTAGTTGGCTAAAAAATTAGCGAGCTATATCTTCTACATATAGGATCTATTTTTAGTAAACAATATACCGTCGAAAAGCTCTCAATTTTCTCTATGTAATGCAACTTCCTATGACTGATTTTGAGAATATTATAGATCGATGTTTCTCAATGAGGATCCTATGGATCAAAATTTTTTAAATATTTTACTTAAAGTTCTAAAAATAGGTCAAATGGATTTTGTGAATTATGAACACAAGGTAGATAAACTCAAAAGAAAAAGTAGCATATTAAATTATTTCAAACAACCAAAAAAATTATCCAACTTGCATAATTTATTTTTTTCTCTTTCCTACATCAATTACATAGGTAGTAAAAAACTTAAATGGATCTAGGTGGATTCAGATACATATGGCTTGCATAGTAAGTAAAGGGCATAACTTGCCCTTAAAATAACTGTAGAGAAGACTATGTAAAGAAGGCAAAGGAAAATATAAGACCGTGTAATATGAATGTATAACCTTAAGTTTCCCATGGTGAGAGAGTGCCAACTTGGTTCTCTTTGCCGTTGTTATTAATGACCACCTCCTTGAAGAGAGCAACGCACCACTCTATGACTAGAATGAGCATTCCACTAGGTATAATGGCAGAAATGACAAAAACAACCCACTAATTGTGGTAGATTATGGTGTTTTCATTCTTCAACGCTCCATACAAGATCAAAGCTATGAGAGTTATTTGAACTCCCACACGAGAAAATAAAACCACTTTGCAAAGACATGACCATGTCAATAATATACTTGTACATAGGCAAAATAAATCCTCCAGATCAAACAATAAATACAATTCCCAAAGCACAAATCTCCATAAAAAATTATTTAAAATAATATCTTCTATTGTTATAATCAATAGAGTATTATATAGATAAAATGTGTTGGTGGCACAATAGCTACCACGGATTGGTATAACAAAAATATATCGACGGTAGTAATGTGCACGCTATCGTCGACAACAATGTGCATGTTCTGATCGGGTAGCAATGCACATGCTACAAGATGATAAGCAATACGCATGCTACTGGTGGCGCGTAGTATGCATGCTATAAAGCTGGAAGCAATGTGCATGCATCGACTGCAGTAGCATTGTACATGCTCTCTTGGGCATGCGAATGTGCATGCTACTTAGCTGGTAGCATTTTACTATGTTATCGGTGGATAGCATGCACATTTCTATCAACCAGATTGATTTTACATGTTGATGTGTTAATTTTTCAAAAAAATTGCCATCTCCACACAAAAAAAAATCATAAGATTCACTTTATTTTTGAAAGTGGTTTTTCCAAAATTCTTCAAATAATTTCTAAGTTTTTTTTAGGGACCCTTAAAATTTTCCTGGAAAGTACATGTATGAGTTGTCAAAAGACATAAATATGTTGAGCTATTCATCGGTGATGACACAAGAAGGAATCCATAAATCAAGTTAATTGTGATCTTGAATCTTCAAAAGTTTGAACCCCAAGTGTGGAGTATTAACATAAGTTCTGTATGGGACAAAATTACACAACTTATTTATAAGGAAATATGATGGATGGGTCTTCATAAGTGTTGAAAAGAAGGTTGAGGTTCTGATAGTTTGAATTCAAACAAGTGTGAAGGATGATGGGAAAGTTTACTAAGCCTCTCATGCCTAAAAGGGAGATTTGTATCTTGTGGTAGTGTATAAACCACTTGAGAATGACTTTTTGGTGGGAATATGCAAATGATAAGATGGCTTGACCTAAAAAAGTCTTAAAACACGATAAGGAAGCTAAAGGGTACCAAAATGGCATGAATGATTGTTTTTCGGGAATTGGTCGTAACAAAGCACTAAAATGGATTTGCTGAAGTGTGAAGAGTAGCTAACATAGTCTACAAGGTCTCTTGGACTCGAAATGAAGTATTAGACCATAAAAAGGAATTTTGAACTCGTGAAAGATGCTCATGGATTAGGATATGATCTTTTTCTTAACTCATGGAGATTTCATAGTGTTGCAGAGGTATAAATGTAGCACCACGAGATCTCGAGAAGGCCCTCGAGGTTGGGAAAAGACTTGGATTGCTCCAACATGTCAACAAAGTAGAGGTATGCACTATAACCAATATGGTTGAATTGAAGAAGTTGTTTTGATAATTGGCAAGGCGGAAGAAGGTTATGTAAGTGTTTTTGGACTTCTAAATCATTATCTCATAAGAACAAAGTTGTCAACAATACCTAGTAGTATGAAGATGGATACTCGAGCTTTCCAAGATGTAAATGTATGGTCCTTGTTCATGGACTAAGAGAGGCATATGTCTAAGATAGTAGTGATCTTATGAAGAAGTGTTGGTTGTATTTCTATGTTGCATCTTGATGATGAATACTATGTCAAAACTCAAGAAGACTTTCGGGGTCTAAATCTCACAAATTTAAAGTGTTTTAGGATGGTATGAATGATTGATGATTGTGCATTCTAAGATATTCTTGCAAAATGTATATAAATTTTGGTCTACGTAGATGTGAGATTATTGTCCTACATCAAGGTTGATGAAGTCTCACAAAAACTTGCACACATTTTGGAGGAATAGTAAGACCATCAATGATGGAGTATTAGGCCATTATGGCCCAAAATGAAGAATTCAAACTTCATGAAGGTTTGGAAAGACTCTGCATGTCCATCAAATCCGTAAAGAATGATATGTTATATGTGAAGGTTGATGAAGTATATATGAAAGTATTAAGGACAAAAGTGTGAGTTAGGATCGTAAAATATGATTTTATTCTTGAGTCATATGGATCTGTAGAAGCAAGGTAAGAAGTGTAAAGATTTGATCATGATATGTGTGTGGAGTCATGACATAAGAAGGATTAAATTTTGAAGTCAATGATAGGTGTCGGTCATTCTCTTTGTATGAAGGGCCTAAATTTTTCAAGTATGCCTAAAAAGTGCTAAACATAGCCTAGGGAAAATTACTTCTTGAGCTTGGTTGGATGATAGAAGTCCAAGAGAGTTTTGCACGACATGTTAATGTTAAGTCATCAAGAGGATATGGTCTTATCTTGTGCACCTTAAAATTCTATGAGAATTGTATTGATATGTAGTAGTCATGACAAGGTTGAAATTGAAGATGTTATAGTGATGAGGGTCTATCATAAGGTCTTGTTCTAGATCTAGTATGATGGTGTGTGGAAAAGTACTTTCCAAAATTAAAGACAAGGTTTGTGAAGGAATATCAAGTGTGGGTGATGTTGAACACTATTAGAGAATTGAATATCAAAGGTTACAAAGCTAAGGCAAGGAAAAATGATACACTCAGGTATATTTGCAAGATGAGAAGAGATATTGAAAGACCTTAAGATCATCATTCATGTAAGAAAGTATTTAAAAGTGTGAAATCACAATAGAAGTAGTATGAGGTTGTTAAAGAAATGAATTGATTATAAGAACATGAGTTGTACAAGCTAATTATGAAGGTCTCTTGAGGTGTTCATCATGGCATATGTTGAGGGGGAGCCTTAGTTCCCTCTATCTTAAGAATATGAAGCTATGAAGTCCATCGTGACTATGAAAGAGTATAGATGATTGTGAAAGAAGGTAATTGACAAGATATAGGATAGAGAAGAACATTTGAGACAAAAGGAACAAGTGTGTTGTCAAGAAGGGGAAACTTAATATATTTGCAAGGTAAGTTGGTAATGTCTTATATTTTGAGTGGATAATGAATAATGCATCTTGTCAAAGAAGCGTGGACTGTGAAGAAATAAAAATAGAGATCAAGTGTTTATAAGAGAGTGTTACATATTTGAGAAGATATTTAAAGACAGGGGAGGATAATTAGACTCTTGATCAAGTGAAAAAGGTGACTAGAAATCTTGTATGGTAAAACTCATGAATGATTGCAGGTATATTATCTCAAAAAGCAAGTCATATGATCAAATAAGCATGCAAAGAAGGCAGAGATGACTAAAAAAGTGTTTTAAGATAAGGGCATTAAGAATGATCACTCCATATGACACTCAAGTAAGGTAAGAACTAAATTGTTTGAGTTTTCAGTTAGAAAATGGTGGATTTTTTGTCAAAGGGAGCTTTAAGGTATTGATTTTTGTTGTGTGTGAGCTTAGAGAAAGGTGAAGATTTTCATTTTGGGTTTGAAGATGTTATTTAAGAATTTTAGTTATAAATAGTGTTTTGTTAGCTTTGAAGACAAAGTGTTGTGGATTTGACATGTTATTGGCCCAAAAGAAAGTGAATGAAAAGTATGAAGATAAAATTGGAGGATATAAGTTCATGGGGAGATTTTTTTAGGCTCATATCAAGTCCATGGATCAGTTTATGTTGTTGTTAAAGTCAAAGAAGACAAAGTTAATTCCAAGGGGGAGTCCTAGTCAAGCAAGTTGTTTTGGGAATTGTTATCATTGTGTGTTGTCATTTTCCATGTCTATTCATCATTGTAACCTTTATCATAGATGTCAAAGGGGAGAAAAGCATCAAAAACATGGAAAATAAGTCTTTTAGGTGTGTTTTGTCTTATGGTTGCCATCAATGTTTCTGAAGGTGGTTGTCATCAATGACAAAGGGGGTATTGTTGGAAATTATGTGTTAGTGTTGTAATTGATGTCAATTACATATATAGAAAAAGGTTTTATGGTGTTGTGTGAGTCTCCATGAGGTGTCTTTCAGTGTCTAATATGAAGGTTGATTGATAATGGTGAGTTGTGTGAAGTTCTATGAGGTCCTTGAGCAAGGTTTATCTTGCATAGTCAAAGTATGAGTCCTCCCAAGTTTAATAATGGGTGTTATGAGGTCACACATGGTCCTAGAGGTGTGTTATCGAGTGTCTAAGTTTCTACATTGTGTCATCATGGTTGGTTCATGGGTTGGCATGGTTGAGTCAGGTCATTCTAAGCCTATTTCTAGTCCTAGAGCATGTAATATGGTATGGTGACTTGAGTTTTAGATTTGATCAGTATTGTTGGAGCATGGTGATAGTTTACATGAGGTGTATGATGAGTTTAAGTTCAATTCTCAGAGGTTTGGTTGTGTTTCATGGTCCTTGGGAAGAAAGCAGGTGAAGACAAGGTAGGATTGCATAGGTAAGTCACTATGGATAGAGATTTTCAAACCTATTTGAGATATATAGTGAGTATGGACAGTTAGAGGATGTTGTTATTATGCTTCATGACAAGTTTTAGGTCAAAGTAAAGAATATTTTGCAAGATATGAAAATCTTGGTAAAAGCGGGTTTTTAGAGTGAAGATTTGTGTTAAAAGTTGACCTTCCAATGCTCATTGTGTATTGTCTACTTTGCATGGGAACCAAATATTTTTGGGGATGTTTTTCCATGGAACTAAGAAGGTTTATCAAAAATAATTTAGTTTTATTGTCACGTTTTTATGAACAATCATTAAGAAGATAAGTTCTTTGAAACCCTAGTTAAACCCATTTCAAAATGACTTGGTAGAAATTGAATGTCTTGAGTCTTTTTTTATTGATTTTGTAAAAGTGATGATTAGAGGTTGTAGAGGAATCCTCCATATTTCCAGAAAGGTATATTAGAGCATGTGATTGTATGTGGGCCCCACATAAAAATTACTTTTGAATATATTCATTTCAAGGAAAAGTTATCCGAAGAAGATGATGAATAAATTGAATTTTTTTATCCTGGGAGTTTTTACATTTCCATGATAGTTTCAAATCATGGTTGAGGTCCTAAAGGGTAAAGTGTGCCCTATTTATGAAGACTAGTTTTTGGGGTAGTTTGGAGCAGTCTGTGGTAAAAGTGGAATTACAAGAGCTACATGTGGAGTTAAGACTTGGTTCAAGTTTTTGTGATCTAGTTCAGAGATATTTCCAATTATATATTAAACTTGTGTTTTTGATAATGAATGTGCAAGTTATGACCTATTCTTTGAAGGTCAAATCTGGAATATGCCTAGTTAAACAGGTCTTGAGTTGCTTCATGAGGTTGATGATTGTTGAGGTTATTCATTCTTTTTAAGGTTGTTGAGTGCGTAGAAAACATGTCTAAGGGTTTTCCATACTTTGGTTAATCTTGGAAGTGTTTTTGGATGTGATTGAGCAAGTTGAGCTCAAGGCTAGTTCTCGAGTCCTAGAAGACTAAATGAGTAGTTGCATAGATGGGTCTGGTTGAAGGCTTTCCACTTGGATTTGGAAAGAAATGTAAGATGTTATAGAAATAATATTTAGATAAATTTCTAATGGTATATTTTTTGTTTCATGATGATGATTTTTCATAGGTCATCCAAATCAATTTGTGAATAAGGGTACTTATTTTGGTCGGGATTGCTGGCTATAAGATCGAGGTAGAAGTCACATGTTTTGGTTTGGTTGATGCTTTATATCAGTCAAAGAGTGAAGAGGTGTGAATTTTATTCCTAGTGAAGGCCTATTGAGGTATTTAAAGTGGCGCAAGGGTGAAAACCAGTTGAGTTCCTAAAACTACTTTTTGGGAAGCTCAGTTTGGTGAAGAGGAAAGTGAGTGTGGTTTTCATGTATGGATGTTTCATGATCTCTAATAAATATGTATATGTTATACAAGTTAGTGGATTTCCAATGATTGTCTACATGCTAAATTTGAGGTGTTATTGGGTGATCTTGAGGTCCATAGGTGAAGATTGGTTCATGGAAACAACTGTTTTGAGAAGGATATGATCCTTCTTGATAGATTTATGAAGAATTTGATTAGTGAAATCTAATGTACATACATGGATGATGTTTTCATGTCATATTTGACATGTGTGAGCTATTTTTGGCGTGACTAATCATGGTGATTATGTTTGTGGTCTTTGATGAATCAGGTGATGGGGTTTTGAGCTATTTTGAGCTTGTTTAGTGTGTTTGAGCATGGTCGACCTACATGGGTCCATCATGAATGTTTTTATGAATGTATTGTTAATTTTTAATATGCATTGGTCGAGATATTGATGTAATACTAACTTTATTTATGTTTTTGAGATGATAAGGGTATAAAGTGAAATTTTTAGTTTAAATTTGATCTAGCTAAGAGAGGGGAAAATGTGACTTTCTTGAGAGAGTGAAGAAGCTTATAAGGAATTAATTGAGATATGAGGATGTGTGAAAAAATATGAAGAATGTTAGAGAGCATGTGTGCAAGGTTTTGAATCCAAATAAGTCCATGAAAGAAGAAGAATAGAGCGAGTTGGAGGAATGAGGGTTTGAAGAGGTTTTCAAAGTGTGTGAGCTGAATTTGTGATCTCCATTAGTTGTGGAAACAATAATACTCATAGATATTCATCCAAAGGTGGATGATTCAATGCTTAATAATCTTAGGGGTTATCCTCCTTGTGGAGTGGTTGTTTTACTAATTAGGGGTTGGTGTTCCTTGTAGGGTTGGTGCTCTACTAAACTAGGGGTTGGTGCTCCTTGTGAAGTTAGTGCTTTACTAAATCTCTTTTATTTGTGTAATATAAACAAAAAAATTAGTGAGTTTTATTTCCCTTGAGGGTTTCCCACTTATATATGGTGTTCATGTGTCTTCTTATTTTTTCATGTTCTTGTGAATGCTTAATACACACCTAATGTGTTCATATGGTTATGAATGTTAAATGGTTGAATGAAATGATGAATGTAAGTAATGGAAAATGAAATGAAAGTTTTGTAGGACTGATTCACCCCCCACCTCTTATTCCATTGTTCTTCTAACAATAAGTTATGTGGTATGATTGAGTAGATATTGTCATGACTTTTGAAAAGTGAACGCCATTGCCAAACACACTTTTTTAACCTAGGAGTATTTGAGCTCTGGGCTATAAGAGTTATTCTCAAGTAGTAGACCACTTGCTCTTGTCCTTTATCATTATGTTGTGTACCAAACACCCTAATGACATGTTTTATAATGGATATATACAAGAACACCGGCTTATCTTGGATGGGTGGTATCAATATTGGTGGAGTTGATAGATACTCTTTTATCTTAGTGAAAGAGTCTTGACATTCTTGTGTCTATTTGAACTGGACATCTTTTTTGAGTATTTGGTTGAAATGGTGGCACTTATCGACAACTAAGCTATAAAGCATCTCATGGAATGAATTCTCTATTGTAATCCTCATAGTTGATGAAGGTTTTGTGGTGGAGGCATTTATATTATGCCCTTGACTTTGGCGTGGTCAACTTTAATTCCCCTTTGTGAGACGATAAATCCTAGGATTTTCCCTAAAGTGACACCAAAGACACATTTCTTTAGATTAAGACAAACCTTATATTCTCTTAACCTTTCAAATATACACTTTAAGATGGTGAGATGATCTATTCTGGTTTTAGATTTAGCGAGAATATCATCAACATAGTCCTCCATGATATCATGAAGGAGGTCATGGAAAATAACTATCATTTCTCTTTGGTAAGTTGTGCCTACATTCTTGAGGCCAAAGGGCATGACATTATAACGAAAATTTCCCCATGGTGTTGTGAATGTTGTCTTATGCTTATTTGCTTCAGCAATGTGGATCTGGTTGTAGCTGAAAAGTTATCCATTAAGGATAACATCTCATGACTAGCTATAAAATCAAAAATCATGTCGATGTTGGGAAGGGGAAAGTCATCCTTAGGACAAGATTTGTTGATATCCCGAAAATTGGTGCAAATTTAGATGTTAAGTGTCTTCTTAGCAAATGGTACTATGTTTGAGATCCATTCATAATAGTCTATGGACCTTATAAAACTAGCTTTTAGCAACTTTTGAAGCTCGCTTTGAATAAAAATGCCACCTTAGGATGCATTTTTCATAATTTTTTCTTAACAAGATTTGCATCTGGGTGAACCACCAAATTATGTATAACTAGAGAGGGATCCAAACCCAACATATCCTTATAGGACCATGCAAAGACATCCTAAAATTCAATGAGGAGTGTTGTGAAGGCCTGGATTTCTGATTCTGATAAGCTTGCTCTAAGTTGTAATATTTTGGGATTATCATCTGTTCCAATATTGATGGTGATAGTTTCTTCTACCAACATTTTAGATGTATCGGTGTCTTAGAACGATGTTGTAGGCTTGTGCAAATCATTTGATTCATCTGGAACTGAGTCTCCTCTCTCTGGCTTCTCAAAAATGTTTTCACCAGGAAATGAGTCCTTTTTTTTTCTTTTTACTTTTCACTTTTTAACTTTTTGCTTCTCACATAACGCCTTGGTGAGGTTTTCACTATGCGAGATTGTATTATTCTTTTTCTTGTATTTATTTTCCTTTTTTATTTTTGGTGGACTAGAGCACTCAAATTCCTCTCTGAAGTAAGCAGTAGCGTCAAGTTTTATATCAAATATCTTCTTATGATCCAATAAGGGAATTGTTTTCAAAAATTCCCCAGGTAATTTTGATAACAGATTGATTCGGGGCCCAAAATCATGTTTCGGGGTCCCTCACCTCTTTCTAACCCCTCCTGTCGAAGAAGAAAAGAGCAAGCTCTAAGAAATGCAAAAAGGAAAAAACAAGCGTGAGGCAGGAAAAATCATGAAAAATGGCCAAGTCCTAGTCCTTGCAACACTGGGACAGTTGGGACATCAGGCGCGAGGTGGCGAAAGGCCGCCAGGCGTCTGCGAGCAAAGGGACACTTGGGACAGAGGGACGCGAGAGCGCAGAAAGCCGGTTGGGCGAAGGAAAAGAAAATCGACTAACTGCTGAGCGGCACAGTTGGGACATTTAGGCCGTGAGGACACGAAGGACGCGAACCGCCCGGATCGGCCGAAACAGAGAACTTCGGTTCAGAAATCGAGCCAAAGGGATGCGGAAGACACGAGATAGCAGAAGGAGCCGAGAGCCAATCAGATCGTGCCACGTGTCATCGGCTGAAAAAGGGACAAGGAAGCCCATTTCGGGCGGATCGGAAGTTTTGTCCCGAGGCATAAAGAGCCTTTGGGGGACAGCCCCGGGCCAAAGGGACGCGAGGGATGCGAAAATCTGATAGGCCCGAGGATGAATCAAGTAAGCGACACGTGTCCAATGGAACAAGGAAGAACCCCGCGCCCCTGTCCTCCGATCAATGCATGCCACGTGTCCTCGGTGGTTTGGGCTGGAGCGGGGAAAAATGGAAAATCTCCCAAAAGTTATAAAATGTCAAGATTTCAAAGGGAAACCCGCAGAAAGGTGGAGGAGAGAGAATTGTGCATCAATCGAGTGTTTGACACATGTCATCCAGGTGGCAGAGCGCGGGAAAAATTTCAAAACACATTTTCACCTATTTTGTGCCCTAAATCTTCAGATCGACATATCTTTCGATCCAGAGCTCAGATTTGCACGTTCTTTATATCAACGGAAAGCTAGTAAAATGCTCTATGCGATTCCGGGGTCAATCTTGAATTTTGGTTCATTTTGGAGAGAGAAAATCAAGAAAACGTCTCTAGCAGCGTGATGTAAGTGACGTTTCAACAACCAGCTTTAATACAACAGAGCGCTCGCGTTTGCTGACAGTCACCATTTTACCGGGGTTCTCACTGCGCGCCGCCATAATGAGATAAACTAAATGTGACACGGAGGTGGTTGGGGTAGATCTAACTTTCCTCTCTCTTCCCTCTCTCATTCTTCCTATATATTGTAAAGAGGGGCTTCTTTCGAGAAGTTAGACATTACAAGTTGTTCATCTTTTCTGCTCGGCCCTCCCTTCTTTTCTTCTCCAGGGTTGAAAAAATGAAGTTCGAACCTCCTCCCTTGCTCTGTAATGGCGTTTTTTTCCTTTTACTATTGAAATGATGTTCTGTGCAAACTTCTAGAGCAACAAAAAATGTGTTTTGTGATGCATCTGTCCATCCTTGCTCATTTTTTTGCTTGTTTTCTTCTTGCCTCTCTTCATTGCAGGTATTTGCGCATGTTCTAATGTTCATTACAGTGCTGAGATTTGTGTTCATGGAGTTTTGGGACATTTTTGTGTGAAATCTATCCTTGGGCTGTGATGCATCTGTCCATCCTTCCCATTTCTCACCTCTCCTTGTCCCATGGAAGTTTTGATAGATGTTCAACATTCTCCTTCTCGGTGTATCACCGTTTTAGTGTAGGCTTTTTTGTTTTTCCCTTTTTCTCTCTCTCTATCTCTTTGGCATGGTTAGATTAGGATTAGATTAGCTTGCACTGCACTTTGGAATAGCTTGTGGCGGAGTAGTTTAGGAGTAGGAACCAGCCTTCTCGGAGATTCCTCTCTCATTTTACAAGTCCCACCCTTATAGAGAGGTTTTGATGTTGTGCAATCACACTAGATGCAAAGTGATCAACCTAGAAATCTGATTAGCGTCCAGGGGTCTTTGTGATTTTGCACCAACATTTTTGGCACGCCGGTGGGACCTTAGAGGTCTTTCACTTCATCTTTGCAGGTTGGTGTGTTCTGTGAAGATTTCAGCCTTTGGAGGCACTTGCAAACACATCGGCGACTCCATCCGATCAATGAACCCATTTTTGAAGTTGCAGACACATTTTTAATCCATTTCCATCCATCCTTCTTTCCATCCCTTTCATTCTTTTCCATTCGATGAAGTTATGCAATCATGACTTCATTTCCATCATGGAACTCACATTTACAATAGCAGTATATTCCACCTCCAACATGTCTTACAACTCTTTCAGATCAGCCTTTGAACAAATTCAAGATCAAGCATGCATACTCATATGAGCAAAGCAATGCCAAAATCAGTTTGGCTATGGAGCTTTCAAGAGCAAGGAGTACGCATGCAATGAAGACAATCAAATGGAAGATGCTTTGAGTGCATTGGAGCAAATCCAAAAGATGGAGGTAAAGATGGTGCGAGTCCAAAGCAATGACTCAAATGAGAGCTTTCAGTATTGGTTGTAGGATTCCTTTTCCATGGGGAGGCCCTTTTCCAAGACACTTCATCCCTCGGGAGAGAAGTGGACTTCATGATGGAGATGCTGCCCCAACTTGCACAATGGATAGCAGAAATAGAGGCCTATACACTTGGTGTTGAACAACCTTGTCAATGGGTAAGTTCTACACCATCATCCGGTTTTCTCTTCCCATTACTCAAAGAAGCACCATCTCATTTGGAATTGCAAATTCTAAATTCCCCATCTGCTGTCCCAAATGTTGATCCCATGTCTCCACCTCTCAATCTTCCACCACACCTCAATTCTTCTTTCCTTTTTCCTTCCAAACAGTCATCCCCTCCACAAGAGCTAACAGAAATACCCCCTCCTCCAAAGAAGCGAGATTTTCTACCTCCACCACCACGAAAAATTGCCAAGCCATTTGAGTTCTGATCCACTTCTCCTCTTGCATTCCCAAATCCACGTTGGGAGAATGAAAATCGAATGCCGGTCAAGAAAGACAACAAAAAGAGAAGCCAAACAAAGATGAAGAAATTCAAAGTCTGAAGAGTTGGGCTCTTAAATTTGGGATGACAAAGATCCCCTTGATGGTTAAGCCTTTAGAAGAGGTTGGAGTTGGAGAACAAATGGTGGTCAGGACTGATTTTGTTGCAGCATAGAAGAAGAGCAAAAAGAAGAAGCGGATCAGTGATCGGTTTGCTAAGAAAGTAGTGTCCATGTTAGCACTCTATTTGAAGGGAATGCTGATTCAATCCAAGTTGCACAATCAGCCATAAAGGAAGAAAGCTCGAGAAGAAGATCTTGTAATCCCAACTTGTCCTCTAGAGCAGCAGATCGAAGAATTTGACTTGACAAACTTCATGCTCGGGAAGAGTTCAATCAAGAGCAAGATTGTCTTCAAACATTAGAGGGAGGAGAAGCTGCTCCAAATCTAAAAGAAGAGGAGCACATTCTAGGCGTAGAGGAGAAAATTACAGATCCAAGGGCTTTGAGCACAAAGCGAGGCTATAGGAGAACCTTGGTTCTTCTTTCTACTTCATCTCTCCTGAGTTATAGTCTTTGAAGAGGAGTTTGATCTCACAAACTCAATGTTGGAGGGTGAAAGAAACCATGGTGGTCAAGTTCTGAGATCAAGAAGACACCATGGAAGAAGTGGAGCACTTGCGGCGGAGGACATGCCATGAGGCGGTTTATCTGTCGATTTGGAGGATTGTTTTGATGGAGAAGAGCCGGTTGAGTTTCCACCATTATCTCTTTCATCATCCACATTCCAAACACTTGAGTCCATTTGTCGTGAAGGAGAACATTCATTTACAAAGCAGCACTGCATCTTATAGCAGCTCTTTGGGATCGAGATTGGGAGATTCAAATCTTTCATGTCCTTCATTGGAGGAAGAGAAAGGACAGAAGAATTCCACCATTTCTTCCACACCATCCATTCAAGAGGGTCTACAAGAAGACTCCATTTTTGGAGTTGAAAATCGAGCTATGGGCATATTAAGCGGATCGGACCTTGGCTAATCGGGTATTTGGCTTCATTGGAGCCAAAGGAGAAGCCACAACCAGTCATGCCTACCTCTAAGCATGAGGATGATATATAAAGTACCACGGATCAGCTGCCATACCTCCTCAATCCAAATGCGAGCAACTAAAAGAGGTATTGGATTTGTCTTGGTGATACCTTGATGATTTGGGTGGAAGACCAACTTCTTGTTGATTTTCCACTCATCATAATAGCCATGATGATCAGCTCCAAATCAATTGCATGGCTGCCACTTTTGAGAAAGGGAAGCTATTTCTCACAACCAATTGCAGGGTTTGTTTAGCTTGCCTTCGCTTCCAGTTAGAATAGAGTAGGTAGGTTTGCTTTCAGTAGAAGAAGTGCTTGTGCACACTCTGCATGTTTCATTTGGAGCATGTATGATTTTCAGTTCTGTACATAGTTTTTGTGGTGCTGGTTTTGCTCTTGCACAGTTCATTCTAGTGGCATTTTGGTGAGAACGGCTCCATTTTAGTGGGTTTCAAGTGGCTCGAGAGAGGGGTTTTTAAGGTTCGAGGATTAGTTGCAGGTTACTGACTCATGACTCCATGCCCAATGGATGCTTTGAGCCACGATCTTCTACCTAGCGGGCGAGTAACCCCATTGAGTCACTAAGCTGTTGTCAAAAATTCCCCCTAGGTAATTTTGATAATGCATTGATTCGGGCCCAAAATCATGTTTGGGGTCCCCTCGGCCCTCTTTCTAACCCTCTGTCCAAGAAGAAAAGAGCAAGCTCTAAGAAATGCAAAAAGGAAAAAACAAGCGTGAGGCGGGAAAAATCATGAAAAGTGGCCAAGTCCTAGTCCTCGCAACACTTTGGGACGGTTGGGACATCGGGCACGGGTGGCCGAAAGGCTGGCAGGTAGTCTGCCCAGGCAGAGCAAAGGGACACTTGGGACGAGAGGGACGCGAGAGACACGGAAAGTCGGTTGGGCGAAGGAAAAGAAAATCGACTAACTACCGGCGACACGGATTGGGACATTTGGGTCATGAGGACACGAAGGACGCGAACCACCCGGATCGGCCGGCACAGAGAACTTCAGTTCGGGACATCGAGCCAAAGGGACGTGGAAGACACGGATAGCCGAAGGAGCCGAGAGCTAATCAGATCGCGCCACGTGTCATCGGTGAAAAAGGGACAAGGAAGCCCATTTCGGGCGGATCGGAAGTTTTTGTCCCGAGACAAAGACCTTTGGGATAGCCGGGCCAAAGGGATGCGAGGACATGAAAATCTGGCGAGGCTCGAGGATGAATCGTGTAACGTACGACACGTGTCAATGGAACAAAGAAGACCCCTGTGCCTATCCTCCAATCAATGCATGCCACGTGTCCTCGTGGGTGGAGTGGGGAAAAATGGAAAATCTCCCAAAAGTTATAAAAGGTCAAGATTTCAAAGGAAACCCGTGGAAAGGTGGAGGAGAGAGAATTGCGCATCCAATCGGTGTTTGACACGTGTCGTCCAGTGTGGCAGAGCGCGGGAAAAGTTTCAAAACACATTTTCACTTGTTTTGTGCCCTAAATCTTCGGATCGACATATCTTTTGATCCAGAGCTCGAATTTCCACGTTCTTTATATCAACGGAAAGCTAGTAAAATGCTCTACGCGATTTCAGGGTCAATCTTGAATTTTGGTTCAGTTTGGAGAGATAAAATCAAGAAAACGTCTCGGTGCATGAAGTGACGTTTCAACAACCACTTTAATACAATGAAAGCTCGCCGTTTTTGCTAGGCAGATCGCCATTTTGCGGGTTCTCACCGCTGCCATAATGAGATAAAATAAATGTGACACGGAGGTGGTTGGGGTAGATCGACTTTCCTCTCTCTTCCCTCTCTCATTCTTCCTATATATTTTAAAGAGGGCTTCTTTTGAGAAGTTAGACATTACAAGTTGTTCATCTTTTCAACTCGGCCCTCCCTTCTTTTTCTTCTCCAGGGTTGAAAAAATGGAGTTCGAACCTCCTCCCTTGCTCTGTAATGGCATTTTTTTCCTTTTACTATTGAAATGATGTTGCATGCAAACACGGAGCAACAAAATGTGTTTTGTGATGCATCCGTCCATCCTTGCTCGTTTTTGCTTGTTTTCTTCTTGCCTCTCTTCATTGCAAGGATTTGCGCATGTTCTAATGTTCATTAGAGTGCTGGAGAGCTGTGTTCATGGATTTTGGGACATTTTTCGTGTGAAATCTATCCTTGGGCTGTGATGCATCCTGTCCATCCTTCCCATTGCTCACCTCTCCTTGTCCCATGGAAGTTTTGATAGATGTTCAACATTCTCCTTCTCTGGTGTATCACCGTTTTAGTGTAGGCTTTTGTTGTTTTTCCCTTTTCTCTCTCTCTGTCTCCTTGGCATGGTTAGATTAGGATTAGATTAGCTTGCCTGCACTGGAATAGCTTGTGGCAGGTAGTTTAGGAGCAGGAACCAGCCTTCTCTGGAGATTCCTCTCTCATTTTACAAGTCCCACGCTTGTAGAGAGGTTTGATGTTGTGCAATCACACTGGATGCAGAGTGATCAACCTAGAAATATGATCGAGCGTCAGGGGTCTTTGTGATTTTGCACCAACAGGGAATAATATCTTGAGTCCCGAGGAATTCTTGGATGGCCTCATCATTCTAAAAGAGGTCCATGAAGATGTGACATTGTTGGTCCTGATTTATGAGGGATGGATAAACAATATCAAGGGTGCAAATGGAAAGATTTTCAAGGCATAGGGTGGTTTCAACTAGGTCTTTGAAGAGGCTATGTGTGGAACAAGTCCTAAATTTGGAATCAATTTCCTCATCACTAGTCGTTACATTGAATATTATGGGCCTTTTTCAAAAAAATTGTAACCTAAACCATGACGGTATAGGTTTGATTTGTACATTACTGGTTCAAGGTGACCTTGTTCTTGTGATCCAAGTCCTTTACCTTTCCAATTCATGTTCTTCATCATCTTATGGGCTTTGACATAGTTTGTTGATTCATAACACTCAACCATACGATCTTCGTATAGCCAAGAGCCATTGGAACCCTAAATGTGTTCATCCTCCAAGAGTCTATATCACCTCCAAGGAGTGTTACCAAGGTGATAAACCAAAGCTTCTTTCAAATGGGGCATTTGGTTTTCCATAGTTATGTGGGGACAATGGAATTTTACCAATGTGGAAATCATTTCCAAGAGTGTATTCACTAGGACCTTGATGGGAAATTTTGGGTTCGGTGGGTTAATATGATGCAAAAGGTTGCGAGCTAGATGTAGATGCTTTTGATTGAAATAAGGTCTCGGGATCAATACGTTTATTAGCAATATGTATTACATGAGGCTTGGTGGATCTATCCGTCTACAAGGACAATAGTTAGCATGGTTATATCTAGCCTCTAAAATTTTGCAATACTCAAAAGGTTTAGAATCAGCAAGCAAGGTAAAATCTTTACTGTCATGTGGAAATTTAATGCACTAGTGGTAAGTAGAGGGTACAACTTGCATCGCATGTATCCATGGTCAACCTAAGAGGAAATTGTATGAGGTATCGACATCAACAACATGGAATATGGTGTCAAGCATTCATGGGCCCACTTGTATATGCAATTTGATCATTCAAAAGAATTTCGCTCACTATTATCATAACCACAAATGGTTATAACGTTAGCTCCCATACTAGCCTCCATGTGTGAGACATCTCAACATTTTCATGGAACAAATGTTTAATGCTTCTCCATTATCAATTAGAACTCTTTTAACATTTGTTTAGTAATATATGCTTTGATATACAAAGAGTTATTATCTAGTAATTTTGGATTTAACAAGTCTCGAGGACCGAATGACATTATAGGATTTGGTTGGCAAAAGATTGATGATTAAGGATTGGAATTATTGTACGTTAAGATTCTCAGGAACACGTGCCTCATGGAGAGCATGAGTGAGAATCTCCTAAAATTTAGGTGACACTTTTAATAAATCCATGAGGGAGATATGGGTAGGGGTTGTCACTAACTATTTTAATAGGTCATATGGACTAGAAGTGGAAGATTTACAATTATATGTTGACTTTAGGTTACATGGAACTCGGGATTTACCGCTTGAGGTGCAATGGACGAAGTAGACAGTTAGTTTTCACAGTACCCTAATTTTCTTATGTCCTGTGACCACCACATTATTATGGGGTTGGAACTTTTTATGCTAGTAATGTTAGAAGGTGTTTCTTCAACAAACAAAGAAATTGAGTTGAAATCGACATTGTTTGAAGATTGGCCTTATTCAGTGACTTTGTTATTTGCACCATGCATAGGGAACAAATTGGAAAACACCTTTAGATTTTCATTGGGTGTTTTATTTGATGTCAAGTTTTTAATTTGCTATATCTTTGTTATCAGTGAGGCCCTAGATGTAATTACTAAGTCGCACATCTATCCATTTGATTACCACCGATGTGATGAAAATCGTAATAGGTGTTAGGTTTATACCAAGAAGGCTTAGGTTCCCCTTCAATAAAAGGTTTTTTTGAGGGGGTACGTGACCATATTGGCACTTTCCAGTTGGCGTAAGACACTAAAAAGGGCTCTCCCAAAGGTGTGAATTATCATCTATTTCGGTCCAAAAGAGCGGGAGCCTCTCTACTTGGAATAATGATAGGTTGTTTTGATTTTTATTTTTTTGGCTAAGCTGTTTTGGATTTTATGTAAATTTTGGTTATCTATGAAACTATAATTAACAACATTGTGGTTTTTGTTAACATGTTTGGGTTTATGTGAATGTTGTTGTTATTGTTATCGGTATTGGTGTGATTGTCTTTGGAATGAGGCTTGATCAAGCCTTTGATAATGAGGGCCTTTTTAATTTGGGTCCCTTTCTCGATAACTTCCTCAAATATGTTGAGGCAATGCATCTGCATGTGGAAAGATAACTCATTATTGAGGTTTTACACAAAGATACTAACTAATTGTTTCTCCATAATGGAGCAGGAGGCTGACTCGTGATTCCTCTCCATTGTTGCAAAAATTGTGTAAAAAATTGTTTGATCATTGTTTCACATTGTAAAAATCCATCATGGTGATCTCAGAGTCTAGGTTGAAGGAAAAGTGTTTGTGAACTTCTCCAAGAGGTCCGTGAAATTAGTTATTGATCCCTTTGGAAGGTGTAAGAACTAGTCCAAAGATTTTCCTCCTAGACTTCATGGAAAGAGACGTAGTAAAAATATATCATTATATGTCACTTCTTGGCATGCCATGAAAAATTCCTTAATATGCTCTTGTGGGTCATTCTTTCCTTATATTTATCAAATTTGGGCGTCTCAAAAGATTTTGGGAAGGGTATGCATAAGATGTCCTTATCGAAAGGGGTAAGGACACAATTCATCAAAGTTGAATTGTTTATGTTGTTGTTACATACCTGAAATTGTGTCTTTCATCATTTTCCATTCTCGAGAAAATGGTGAATTATTTTGTGGGATAAAGGAAGTATTATCATTCTTCATATTGTTGTTCTCTTTATTTTTCACAAGTATGATTTTTAGAGGATTCATCATTGTTATTCTTTGATTCTTTTTCATTTGTGTCATTAGTGACTTTGGAAGATATGAGAGCCAATTGTTTTGTCATCGCATTGATTTGATTGATTAAGGTTTGATTTGGCTTAGGGGTTGAAGCACTAGATTTACCTTTTCACCTTGGCATTCCTATTACTTATTCTAATGTCATTATTGTCTTTTAGTTTGAATGGTATATCATTTGTGGATTTAGGTTAACCTAAAAAGGTTTTCAAAACATCCTTGTCAAAGTCTAGAGGTAGTTTCACTCCCATCTCAAGGATACAAAGTAAAAATTGGTCCTTATTTGTTCGTAAAATATTTTCAATTTGGGCTTGTTCCTTAAAAGAAACATTATTTTGGTGATCCTCAAGATGATCGTCATCTTCATCTTCAGAATTATGAAAAGGATTTTTGTTATCTCTTCCGAAGGGACTATAGTCTCGGTGTCTTATTCCCACCATTTTTAAAAGAGGGAAGGAACGAAGAGAGGTGTGATAGATCACTCAACCCTTAGCAAAGTGAATGCTAAGATGGAAGATATTTTAGCAATAAATTTTAAAGGTAGCTCGACCCTTAGCAAAGTGAATACTAAGATAGAAGAGGGTTTGAAAGATTTGAACAACGCGACCCTTAGCAACGTGAATGCTAAGATGGAAGTGAGTGAAAATGAAGATCAAGATAAACTCAACCCTTAGCAATGTGAATGCTAATATGGAAGAGGGGTTTAATTTGATTGAACATACTCAACCTCTAGCAAAGTGAATGCTAGAATGGAGGAGGGTGACGGAAAGATTGATCTTACTCGACACGTAACAAAGTTAATACTAGAATGAAGGAGGTGTTGGTGTGTGTGACTTACCTCGTCATCACTCGGGGTCTTTTCCACATCACATGGTGAGTCATCTCACTTAGTGAGATCATAGGTCTTAGGAGTTATATGACACATAGTGCAGATTCTATCATAGAATTTTTCATTTTCATATGCGTTAGTGGCATCATAGGAGTTACATTCCCTATTTGGAATCATAACTCCTCTTTCCCTCATAAAGGGAATGATTTTCTAGGCACGGGAGTTACACAACACTCTCATATGTACCCTCCTTTTTTGATCTATGAGAATGTTAGACCTATTTTTACCTTATGCATGATTTTCCATTGTTGTTTGATTCTTGCTGATTACTTGGAGCATTCATGTTACCATTTGTGCGCACCTCTTGAAGTGCATGGGTTTTATATTGATCCTCATATAACAATATCACATGGTATCAAATCTCTTATTCAAGTAAATGTGCACTCGTATTTTACTAGTTGTTAATTACTTCTGTTTTGGTTTTATTGATTCATGTATAAGTTTTCATTCATTTGATAGAATCTTACTAACTGGTATTAACAACTTGTTGTTTAGAGTTTTTACATTTTTCATGGTTTTTTCATGTGCGGGTTTAGGACTAGCATCACCAGATTTAGCTCGATGTAGCTAACTTTGGAGGGAGAGAAAATTTAGAGGTTAGTTCTTTATTTTTGGTCTTATCAGTAATTTTTAATTAAAAGTGAATTTTTTTTTGAAATTGCTTTTAGACCGGGTTCGACCTCTTTCCCTACCTTGTTTACATTTTATTTGTCCCGATCTTGTCTACTTCTTTGTCAACTCATCCAAGCTCTTATAGAGCTCGGTGAGCTCTGCCGAGATACTCCTTGGTGAGTTTGCTACCTATTGCATCGAGTTGTTTGTGTTTTGCACAATCAAGTTGCATTGCATTTGAATCGGGAGCTTTTTGTATTGTTGTTTTGTGAGAATTGATTTATCTTTCTTGCGAGTTTGAGTCAGTTGTGTGATCTCTTCCACTTAGTTGTCTTCTTATGCATGGTTTGGTGCTTGCCTTTTTAGCCAAGCCTTGAGTTGGGTTGATCATTGTTGAGTCAAGTCGAGCCATCCTCTTTGTGTTTAGCTCAACTCCTGCATAGTACCTCTTGGTCATTTCCCATCCAACCAAGTCATCTCTTGTGTTGGTTCATTGGCTTCCCTCAACAGTTTGAGGTTCTTGTTGCATCCTTGCTCTTTTGGTTCACCTCAAGTCGTTACACTGGCCATCGACTTTGTGTTCACATTGTTTTCATTCACATTTATCTTCATTGTTAACATCTACATCTTGTTCTTCTAACGTTCCCCTGCTCCTGCCCTTGATCCATTCTAGCTCCTTTGTTGAGCTACTCCTTTGCGTTGGCATTTCTGTCTTCTCTTATGTTTCCTCCTTTGCGTCAATTGGCTCACTCGTCGAGCCCAACGCTCCATCCTTCATCCTCCACATGGAACATCTCCCCGCTCACATCGTTAAGCTCTTGACCAAGTCGTCTACCTCACTCAAAGTCTAAGCCCCCTTGACCTTCTTTCAAACTCTCCCATTGTTTTTTCATTGCTTGTATTTCAAAACCTTTTCAAATTAAAATAGAGTTTTTTTAATGTGGGTCGTGTTTTTAATATAAGGTAAGGTTTAATAGATTAGGTATTTAATTAAAATATTAGGATTTAATTTAATTAAGGGTGGTTTAATTTTATTGTTAGGTCTTAATTAATAATAAGATATAACAATTTAAAAGTAGGTAAATTTAATTAAGCGCTTTAATATTTTTAATTAGGCATCTAATTAAATTTTAGAGAAATAATTAAATTTAAATTAGTAGGTAATATTATCGTTTAATTTAACATTTTTAATAGCGTGTTTTTCCCTTTTAATTTATATAGTCGAATTTAAAGTGCAATTTTTAGCGTTATTAGATGATTTTTTCTATTTATCTTTTTTTGGGAGTGTGTGCACCATTCCTAGCATTTTTGCCTTCCGGGAGCCCTTGCTACATCCTCGGGAGGTCTTCTAGGCTCATTTTGAGTTCTCTTTTGCATTGTATCGCCCTTATTATTGCTTGCGGACTAGTGAGCATGTCTACCACATTCTTGCAAAAGGGGATGTAATACGCTATATCTCACATAGGAATATGTTTTCCCCCTCTCTTTTTTTTCTCATTTTGTGTTTTCTTCTTGTGATGATATGTCATAACCAATGAAACTTGATTGTGGTCTCCACTCTTATGCATTATTACGTTGATTTCAAGGTGAGTGACTAATTGTTTCACGATGCACATTCACACCTAATTGTAATCAATGCACTAAACTATAAAGTACCAAATTCAAGGAGTGATTATATTATTTTGGGGTGATTATGTTTATTGTTTTTCCTTCTACATTCCTTCTTTCTCTCTCTTTACGATGGATGCTCTTTCAATTCCTTTGCTCACACCGTTCAATTTTTTAAATGGAGATTGAAAATGATAATGAAACTAAGGGGTAAAGGGTTATTTTGCATCACCATGGGGGTAGAGATTGAACCTGATGATGAGCCTAAAAATATAAGTGGATGAACCGATATGATGAAGCCTTGGGTCTTCTTTATATGTTTGTTTCTCCTAACTTGCTCTTCCACATTGATTCGTCCTAAATACTCGATGGAGCTTGGAAAGTTCTTGACGATATGTTTAGACAATAAGATGACATGAGAGTGCATGAGTTGGAAAATGAACTACTAGGATTAAATCCTAGTGACTTTGAAAACCTACATGCCTTCTTCTCAAAAATTTTCCACACTAGATTGCTTCTAAAGGAATGTAAAGTGGAGAAGAAATATTCTCATTTGATCTTGTTGATTCTTTCTAAGTTAGGTATCGAATACTCGATTTCATTTGAATTTCCATGCCACAAAATCCACCTTGGGAAGTACTTGGAAAATTCCCTCATTTGACAATTTTTGTCCCAACTCATTCGAGAACAGGAAAAACTCATTCAAATGGGGACTCTAAAATCCAAGTCACATGCCCTTATGGAAATTAAGGGTAAGGAAAAGAAAACTGAAAAGAAGAAAGAGAAAAAGGATCAACCCAAGAAGGAAACCAAGACCAACCAATCCCAAACCAAGCCTAACACGAATGATTCTACTTCTAAGCCTAAAGCAAAGAAGGAAAAGTGTAAGTGTTCCTATTACAAGAATTCTAGCCATAAGGAACATCAATGTATGAGAAAATATATATATCACTTAATTCATTTACTTGAGAAAAATAAAATGAGTGTTCCTAAGTCTATCACACCCAAACGAGAATGCTCAAGGTCAATTCTTCCAAAGAAAAGGAGTCTAAATCGATAATAAGAAAATAAATTCCCTTTTATCTAGAGTAGCTCCTTCATTGACATGGATTATCAATTATGGTGCCTCATACCACATAGCCAGATGAGGTTAGAAAGATATTTCTTGAGTGTTTTGGTCATCTTAACTATCATTACCTTGAACAATTGAGCCAAAATGAAATGGTCAACAGGTTACCTCGTGTCAAATTTTCTAAGGGTCTTTGTGAGGGTTGTGCCCTCAAGAAGCACCCCAAAGAAAGTTTTGGAAAAGGAAAATCCTAGAGAGCTACTCATCCTTTAGATCTTGTTCATAGTGACATTTCTAGCCCTTTCCCATCTCCTTCATTTACTAGAGCTCTATATATACTAACCTTCATTGATGACTTTTTCATGTTACACTTGGGTGTATTTTCTTAAGCTAAAGTTTGAATTTTTCGATCATTTTCAAGACTTTAAGGCTCTTGCTGAGAAACAAATTGAAAGGTCTATCAAGGTTCTTGAACCGACAATGGAGGTGAGTATGTGAGAAAAAAGTTTGAATATTTTTGTACCTTCAAAGGGATTGCTTTGCAACGTACAATTTCTTACTGACCCTTCACAAAATGGAGTTGTAGAAATAAAGAACCAAATGCTTAAGGAGATGGCCACTTGTATGGTTCACTCAAAATCCCTTCCTCTATAGTATTGGACCGAAGCATTGAATTGGATTTGCTACATTCAGAACTATGTTCCACACAAGGCTGTAAGAGGTATGACACCCTTTGAATCCTAATTTAGATGTAAGCCTGATGTAGAGCACTTTCACATCTTTGGATCCAATGTTATGGCCTAGATTCCCAAAACTAAATGCAAGGATTTGGAACCATAGTCCAAACCTTGTATTTTTTAAGGTATCTTGATGGCGTGAAGGGGTATCTTGAGCTTTATATTGAGATAAGTGTGAATTTTGATGAGTCTTCTTTCAATTCTACTTCTCCACCCTCTGAGGTTCTTCTGCTCTCTATTTCTAATTATGACTCTTTAGATAATGATGTTGTTAAATGTATTCCTCGTCTTGATATTCCTGATCCTCCTGCTCCTCCCGACCCTCATGCTTTGAAGTCTTCTGATTCTGACACTAGTGATGATGAGGACATTGTTCCTTCTTACTCGAGTGAAGAATCTTCCGACTCTAAGCACTGATCCTCCCAGTCTTCATTGGGCTAGGAAGAATTTGTAGAGTGATGGAGAGTGGATTGGATATCCTTTGGATGAGAGACATACTCACTCAAAGTTTGTTGGACCCCACTCCTTCTTCACCTCTACTTCTAACCCTCAAAGTATTTCGGGAGGCTTCTAGGATTCTGAGTGGGATTCTACCATAGATGAGGAGTATTCCTCACTCATGAAGAATGATACTTGAGATCTCACCCCTCTTCTGAAAGGAAGAAAAATAGTTTAGTGTAAGTGGGTGTACCAAAAAAGTATGGTGCCGATGGAGAAGTTGAGAAGTATAAAGCGTGACTTGTAGCTAAGGGTTTCTCCTAGGTAGTTGGGGTTTATTACTTAGAAACCTTTTCTCTAGTTGTGAAGATGACTTCCATTTGTTTAAACCTCATCATCGCTACTACGAATAGATGGGAAGTCCACCGGATGGACGTTAATAGTTTTTTCCATCATGGGGAGCTAGAGGAAGAGATCTACATGGAACAACCTCAGGTTATGTCCATGATACCTCCCTTGTTTGTAATTTAAATAAGTATCTCTATGGCCTTAAACAAGCCCCTCGAGCTTGGTATGCCAAGATGGACTCCTTTCTACTTGCATCAGGGTTCACTCGGTGTCACTCTAACCCAAATGTTTACATTCTACGGTAGGATGACTCCATGCTCATCCTCATTTTGTATGTTGATGACTTGTTGATCACGGGAAACTCTTCCTCTATCATCGATTATATGAAGATTGACTTGGCCAAAAATTTCTCCATGTCTGACTTGGGATTGCTTCATTACTTTCTTGGGATCCAGTTTCACAATCGACTCAAGAATTGTAATTTCACAACCTAAGTACTTCCTTGATTTTCTAGCTCGGTTTCACATGTCTGATTGTAAGCCTTCTCATACTTTCCTTTTTGGGGTTAAGTTGGTTTATGATTGCTCTACTCCCTTGGTTGATGGTAACCTTTATCGACAGTTGGTGGGGAGATTGATTTACCTGACTCATACTCATTTGAATCTATCATATGTTGTTGGGATTGTGTCCAGATTTATGCAGGAGCCTCATGAGTTGCATTGGAAAGTAACGAAGAAGATCCTTCACTATGCTCATGGCACTCACACTAATGGAATTCACTACTTAGGAGGGAAAAAGATTGACTTAGTTAGATATACATACTTTGATTCGGTTGGTGATACGGATCATTGTAAATATACCTTAGGATATAGTTTGTCTCTTATTTTGGGTCATGTCAATTGGTCTAGCAAGAAGAAAAATCTGATTTCCATATCATCTACGGAGGAAGAGTACAATGAGTAGTTAATGTTGTCATGAGAATCTACTTGGTTGCGAGGGTATCTTAACAGAGTTTGGTATTCACTTTTGGCATCCTACCATTATCTACTGTGACAACATGAGCACCATCTCGATTTTTTAAAATTTGGTTCATCATCAGCGAATGAAGCACATTAAGATCTATATGCACTTCATACAAGAGATAATACATGAGGACATCATTGAATTGCGGTATTTTCATAAAGTTGATTAGGTTGTAGACATATTCACCAAGCCCTTCATTGAGGTAATGTTTTTTCACTTGCGGTATCTTCTTGGGGTGAGGTCTATTGCGGCTCCCATCTTCTTTGGGATTTCTAGTCCTTCTTCTCCTCTTCTTCTTTCTAGAGAGATGTTGTTTGTACATGGGTACCTTATTAGGCCTTTAGTTTCCATACCCCATTGACACATCTTTCTTAGTTGTCTATGGGATTTCTCTTTCGTTTTGAATTTCCATGACCTCTACCTCAACTTTGATGAAGGGGGGTGTTGGTGTGTGTGACTTTCCTCGTCATCACTCGGGGTCTTGTCCATATCACGCGGTAAGTCATCTCGCTCGGCGAGATCATAGATTGTAGGATTTTTGGTGAGAAAATTTTTCAGTTGGGAAAATTAGGTGTCTCCACCAATGTTCACGGGGCTACACCCTCTACATTGAATGTCTGACTCTCATTATTAAATATGATTAATCTATTCTAAAATAAATGATGTGAGTTGTCCAAATAAGTCGGGGATCACACGGGGACTCTCCATTGAACTGTGGAAAAGTGTTTTTATGGGGTACAAGCAAAGGAATCACGGTGATGAGGGGGAAAGAGAGAAATTAGGAAAGGAAGGTTATTGTTATGAGTAGGCCAATTACAGATTTCACACCCAATAACTGGAGTAGTTCAACATTTAATATAGAAGAAAGAAACAATGAAGCTATTAGTGAGAAAAACAAAACCCACATAGACACACAATTCTTTAAGGCCCATTCATTGAAGATACAAATCTTTCTTTAATCACCATGCTTACAAAGTGTATATAAGAGGGAAAAGAGGAAACATGAGAAAGGGAAAATGGAAGAAAAGTATCTTTCATTTCATGTGTAGTGTTAAGTCTGAGCTTCAATCAAAGCTACTGACAATTCACAATTGCTACCAAGAATTTCTAACTTTCAGATCCTTGGAATGGAGAATCCATCCCAATTTATAGCAATGTGAATTGACTCTTTTCCTACCCCCACATGACTCTTCGTGGTCTCATTCAACTCATGACTTTTCACCTTCCTAGGAAGTGAGAAATAAGTTCCCTTTTTATAAATCAAAGGGACTTTTACAATGTAACTTTATAAAGTCACTTAAGTGAATGAGACAAAATACAATGATTATGCCCAATGAAGAATTAGAAAGGGGAGAGAAAGAAGAGGGAGAAAGAGAAAATAAGGGAGCGGTTGTCATATCCATGAAGAAACTCCTGCGATGAAGAACTTGTTGATGACGATCACAATATCCTCCTTTTACATGATGAGTGAACACCTCGGGTTTTCAAATGAGTGTTTATAAACACTATTGAAATATCCATCGATGTGAACTTGAGATGAACATGAACCTCACCCATGATGGTGCATTCTGATCTCACAATGAGAGTGAGATTCACCCTCTCATTTCTTAGGCTTTAACAAAATTATTACTTACTGACCCTATTTTACACACTATAGTGCAAGATTGCAACCTTGGTCTTTATTTCTCTGAAAGATGAGAGCTCTTTCCTAGCTCACTCCTAGCTCATTGAGCTCAAATCAACTCACTAGGATCAAATTGACTATCTCACTACGAGATGATGATGAATCCACCCGCTGCACCATGTGATGCTTTGTCATGCTTTTGGACACAATTGAACTCAAGATGATGCTTCCAAGGCCACTATGGAAGATTCATTTATCTATTTGAGCTATGAGATTATCTTGTGACCATGTGAAGAGTTCAAAAAATTGGAAAGATGAGTGAGGATGAGGGCCACTGCAACTTTTTGCACCTAAAATAGAGATTTTCTATTTTTAGTAGGTAGGACCGTGACCTACTATTTTGGGACATATCACCTCATTTTGCTTCAATATGACCTTCGAACCTTTTGGAACACTTCATCCTCCTCGATTGATGATGCATTTTTTTTTTGGCAACTTTCTATTTTTAGCATGTTGTTTTTCCCTGACCTACTATTTTGGGAAAATTGACATTTTTGCCCTGTCTTTCATTTTGCATCTTTTCTGATTGTTCCGGATGATCCATACTTGCAATTTGGGACTTACTATTTTTAGTATGTGGAGGAGCATAGAATATGCTATTTTTAGTAAGTTTCCAAAATGGCCTTGGTTTGCGATGGGGATGACATTTTTAGATTCAGCTCTTTGTCACGATCTTGTGCTCCAAATTTCACGTGTTTTGCCCACCGGAATGCTTGGAAATAAAAAAACAAAAATTTTCCTAGTGTGGGTTTTAGGCACAAAGCTACATGGCAGCCATTAATGGAGTCACTAATCTTTTGACAGTATTCTTCCCCACCTTGGATCATGATGAAAACAACTTCACTGAGATAGGTTTTCCTCCTAGAACTTGTGCTCCAATTTTAGCTTGAGTCAGCCTCCTGGATTGATGGGAAATTGTAAGAATGTGAACAAAGGGGAAATAAAGAGTTTGTTACCATTAATAATATGGAACCTATCTATATTTTCTATTTTTTTCAGCTTGAAGGCACCTTGGAGAGGAAGATATGGCCAAAGTTGTAAGGGCATTCGATTACTCGATCATGAGATATGAAGATTTCATGGTTTTTGCTCATGGAAGCTTACGATGCAAAAAATGGATATGGTGGCATCTGAAAAGAAATCGGGTTTGGATGTTATTACAGTCATGGAGTAATTGGAATGGAATGTAAATGAGAAATGAGAGAGGTGGATCAATGGCAATGGAGTATGAATGATGTTTTTGGTAGTGAAGTTCTTACACGCATGAGGAAGAAGCAAAGAAGTAGCTCAAAATTTATTTTAAAAATGAAATTTCAAATCTTCCTTGGCTTGGGTAGAATTTTGTGTCCCAATTTTCCCAATTTTTGATACATTTGGTTCACAAAATGTGCCTCACCCTCCTTGTGACAAGTGGCACATTGAGATTGGTCATGGAGGAGAGAGAGAAAAGCACTTAAAAGCACAAGGGGATGAAAGCCAGGTCACATGGATGACCAGGGAATGGGCTAGGATTGGGTGGAATTTTGTGTCCCATCTATCCCAAATGGTTTTTAAACATTGGTGCACAAAATGCCCCTCACCTGGTGTTGACAAGTGGTATAACAAGATTTGACGATAAAGGGAGCTAAGGAATGGTGCAAAGTGGGCTTAACGGTTTGTTTGAGCTCATCGGAGGTCACATGAAGGTCCAGGGGTATAATTATGGGCTGGGCACATTTTGGTGTCCCTTTTGTCCCAAATTTTGGGACATTTGACAAGAAATTTGCGCTTTGAAGCCTAGGAGTGACATGTGTCCACCCAGAAAATTGGTGAAGTCCCGAAGCGTACCTTGGAGAGAAGCTTGTTGGAGGCATAACTTGAGCATCCGGAGGTCTTTTCATGAACTTATTTATATGATTTTAAATGGAAATATAATTTTGAGAATAATGGAATGGGTCTCATTCTATGATTCTTCCTTAAACCCCCTAAAAATATTTTGTTTTCGGGATTGTTGGTTGTGCATGCAAAAATAGATTGTGGGAAAATTTCTTATGTCTTGTGAAAATTGAAACCACCATCATTTAGATCCTTTAAATACCTTTCCAATAATATTTGTTTGACCTCCAACTCCTTATGGAGCTCCAAATCACTTCCCAAAGCTCATGTGTTTTTTTAATCTCAAGATCCTTCACCTTCAAAACCCGCTTTTGTTGAACTTGTCCCAAAACCTCTAAAACTTCCCAAAATATTCCAAAATCAGTTGCAAAAAATTCTATCTCCTTAATACACCTCCTTGATTAATTTGGGCCAACACAAATCTACTGGGAGGGGTGTGAACCATGTCTTAGAAAGGCTAAAAATAGCCATTCCTAAGTCTCTTGAAAAGCCTGTCTTGAAAGTTATCATCTCTGGAGAACTTGAATGAACTTGTTTTCCTAAATCACCTATGGAAAATACTGAAACAACACACAAGACCACTTGAAAGGGTAGGATAGGCCCAATATGGGGGATGGGTTGACCTGGGAGAGTGTCTGGAAGGTTTACAATCAAAAATTTTGACACTGGGGTTCGTTGTCATGCTTGAAAATGGGAATTTTCATGTTGCACATTTGCATGACAACAATTGGCTCTAGCTTGGGGACATGTTGTGGATCAATTGCAAGTGAGGACATAACATGAGGAATCCCATAATCTCAATTTATTCTGGACTAGTGCCTTATCCATTGGGCTTTATGGAGTCATTTCTTCCAAACACACACACACACAACAAACAAACATGTGGAAGGGAAACACACCAAAAGAGGAAACACACAAAGAAAAGGGAAACTATGTTATAGGGGAGGGATATTTATAGATAGGGAAAAATAATGTACACATACCTAGTAATGGGTTGGGAAAAGTACATGCCATCATGGAACAATGACTGAAGTCTGACCTTTGAAGCACAAAAGTCATTATTTGATCATACCATGCTCTGTGATGGCTTTGCATGGCTTGAGAGAAGAAGACACACCAAGAATCCATCTTCATACTCATAGTACGACTAATTTCTTGCATCTAATGAAAAATGTGTCACTTGTTTGAATCTTTGTATCTTGTAGCTTTCACTTGATGTCCTACGATCATGAGACACCATTCTTCCATGTCCTCGGGAGTGGGAAAATTGATATTTCATAAGAAACATTCCTCATTTGGGAATGCAACATGGAACATCCTTTTGAATCAGAAATTTACTTTAAGGAGTGAGAAAATTTTGATTTTCTTCCCATTCAACAGCTTCTTTGAACCTCTCACTTTGTTGCTTTGAAAAACTACTTTCAAGAATAGAGGTTACATCATTCGTCGGAGGTCTTCATCATCTTCGAGAACTTGTTGCAACATGGAAATATGTTTAAGAAAAATCAAAGCTTGGAAATGGTGAGATCAATCTGATTTTGAATTTCTTCACAAGAGTCATGCACATTCTCACTTTGTTGTTTGGAACAACTTTTTTCAATATCCCTCCATTCAAAATTGATTTGGCATCATTCTCAAAACCACAATCCTTGATTTGATCATAGAGGAATTCTTCATTCTTGAGTGAAATTTTCAACATGAATTCTTGTTCTACATTGGTGGAGCATCCAATGGTGGTAAGTTGATCTTGAATACATTCACAAGGCTCCTGCAACTTTTCACTTTGTTTAAATAACTCTCTTTAGTGCAAATTGGCTCCACATTTTCCCTACTATCTTCCTCCATGTTAGAGATGTTTTCTTCAAGATCGATAAAATTCATATGAGATTCAAGAACCTTCCTTATTTTTCACTTATGATCTTCTTCACAAAGCACGAAAGAGAAAGACATATCTTCACATTCCCTCTCATCAACCAAGGCATTGGGAGACATCAAACTCATCCATTTTCCATCTCAACATCAAACATTGGTGTATCAAAATGAGAACAAATTGACTCATACCTATCTTGCATCTCCATATCTCAAGTCAGGAACTCGAGACTAAGTTGGGGGTCTTTAGTCTCTTCCAACCTTCAAGAAGTCTTGCATAGATAACTCTTCGAGCTTTTCCATATACTCATCTTCATCCTTATGGGAAGAATCTTGCATTGTGCCTCCAGAGAGATGGTTGAAAATATGATCCACATGTGCCCATGATTCATTTGAAACATCCTTGTTCATATTCTATATGCTTTCTATCACCCAAGGCTCACCTTCTTGCAGCATGCGCATACTTGATTCATAACACCTTCGACAAGGAGAATAAGTCCATACTTCATGGGAAGGGAACTCCTTCGAGCTCGAAATCCATTTCATCATCCTCTTGATGGGAAGCATAGAACCATGTTGGGGCAGCAATATGGGAAGAATTTTAACTCTATCTTGATCATCCATTATTGAATCCTCTTGTTCATATGGAAAATGAAATATTTCATACTCACCGTGATGATCAACATAATGCTCCTTGGGTGAGAATGATGGAGTTGATTCCTTGAAGAGGTTATGCTCAAATTTCTCATTCTCCTCAGCTTCAAAAATGAAATTAGCCTCTTCCATTTGGTCATCCATGATTGAATCAGGAGGAATTTGATTCTTCACATATCTCCATTCCATCATTAATCATTTCCTCATCACTTGAAAAGTCAAAATTGGAAATAAAATTATCCATGAATACCTTGCATTCATCATCTTGGTCCAAGGTGAAGGATGGCTTTCTCTCCATACTTCTTCATTATTTTTGGATTCCTTAGAAAGCATTAGATCTTCTATTGTGCAACAATAATCTTCTCTCTTGAATTCATCATCCGTCAATGGGTTGTGCTTCGAGCCAAAATGAGTTGATGAATGGAGGTTCCACCTCCATGTATTTTTCATCATCTTCAAAGGTGTTTCTTTGATTTTCAATAGAGGTTTAAGGATGAGACATTCCTCAGAAGCATCAAAGAATCTTCCAGGGACAAACACCTTATAGTGTGGAAAATCATCAAGATCTTCCTCCATAGGAAAAATCTCTTCTTCTTCTTCTTTGTTATGGAGTGCTTCAATTTATTCATACATTTCTTGTAAGGCTTTGACATATTTATAAAATTTTCAAGGTAGATTTGAGGATGGAATTTCCTTGTATGGTGCTTATAATTCTTTGCACATACTCAATCTTCAAGGTTTTCATTTCATCATTTCTATATGCAAGGAAATCATCCCAAGGGAGGGTGATGAAAGACATGGCTCAAGATTTTCATTCATTTATGCACTGATTGAGAGTATTACCTTCAGATTCTTGTTCTTCTTGGGATTCACACAACATCTTATATCTTCTTTGTGCCCTTTTCAACCATTCCTTACCTTCTTCATCATCAAAAGTTATGTTTTCTTTCCTTTGTCTAATTACAAATTATTGCTTGAAGTAAGAGACCCTTTTACCATTCTCGAATTCTCCTCTTTGCAAGAACTGGTCCAGAACCATGGTTGATCAACAATCACATTTCTTAACCACCATCTTCTTCTTCTTCACTTTCACTCATTGGTACTTCACTCTAATCTAGAAATTTCTTCATTATGTGTGGGAAACGAATGTGACACGGATTCATTCTTGACGGAGTTGCCTTCAAAAATTATTTTCTTTGAAATCTTTTTTTTTTAATATATATTTTTTTGTATTTTTGGGCAGAGATCTTTTTGGGTGCACTTGGGAAAATATCTCCCTAGTAGAGTCGCCAAAAATTATTGGTGAGAAAATTTTCGATTGGGAAAATTAGGTGTCTCCACCAACATTCACGGGCTACGCCCCTCTACATTGAATGGTGCAGCTCCCATTATTGAATGTGACTAATCTAATCCTAAACTAAATGTTGTGGGTTGGCCAAATAGGTTGGGGATCACACAAGGACACTCCACTTGAACTGTGGCAAAGTGCTTATATGGGGTACAAGGGAGGAAATCACAACGATGAGGGGGAAGGAGAGAAATTAGGAAAGGAAGGTTATTGTCATGAGTAGGCCAATTACTAGAGTTCACACCCAATAACCGGAGTAGTTCAACATTTAATATAGAAGAAAGAAATAATGAAGCTATCAGTGAGATAAAAAAACCCACATAGACACACAGTTCTTTGAGGCCCATTCATCGAAGATACAAATCTCTCTTTAATCACCATGCTTACAAAGTGCATATAAGAGGGAAAAGAGGAAACATGAGAAAGGGAAAATGGAAGAAAAGTAGCTTTCATTTCATGTGTAGTGATGAGTACAAAGCTTCAATCAAGCTACAACAATTCACAATTGCTACCAAGAATTTCTAACTTTCAAGATCCCTTGGAATGGAGAAGCCATCCCAATTTATAGTAATATGAATTGACTCTTCTCTTACCCCCACATGAATCTTTGTGGTATCATTCAACTCGTGAATTTTCACCTTCCTAGGAAGTGAGAAATAAGTTCCCTTTTTATAAATTAAAGGGACTTTTACAATGTAACTTTATAAAGTCACTTAAGTGAATGAGATAAAATATAATGATTACACCCAACGAAGAATTAGAAAGGGGAGAGAAGGAAGAGGGAGAAAGAGAAAAGAAGGGAGAGGTATGTTGGTGTGTGTGGTTGTTCGGTCATCATCCACATCACCTAGGTGAGTCATCTCACCTTGCGAGAGTCATAGGTCTTAGGAAGTCAAATGACAAGTGTCAGATTATGTCATAGAATTTGACATTGTCATTTGTGTCAATGCATCATAGGAGTTACATTCCTTATTTGGAATTGTAACTCCTCTTCTAGTGGCATCATATGCGTCAGCCAACATCATATGCATCAGTGGCGTCATTGAGGTTCTTTCCATGTTTAGGCATGGGGGTTACACAACCCCCTATTTGTAATTCCTATTTTTTCGATCTATGAGCATGAGCAAACCCATTCTTCTTACTTGTAATCTTCTTTCCATTGTTTTGAATCTTGCGTATTGCATTGGCTTCGCGTTACCATCGAGTGCAACTTCGTTGTGGTGCATCACTTTTGACGTCGATTCTCGAAAATCCCTCTTTCATGGTATCGAGCTGGTTTGGTAAATGTGCACTCTTCATTTCTCGGTTGTTTAGTACTTACGGATTCTTCTCATTTCCTCATGTACAAGTTTTTTTTTCGATTATCATTTTGGAATTATTGCTCACCTCGTATTCGGAGTTTCAGTGATTGCGAGTTAAGGTATTTGGTTGGTTTGCTTATCACCGAGTTTGTATTTGGATATTCCTAGATCTTTGTGGCTATTTTTCCGGGTTGTTTGTGTGTTTCTTCTTGGTTGTGTTGATTCGGCGCTGCGCAGGTAAAAGAAGAGCTCGTTTTTGGCGTGGACCTGTGATTCTTGGTTGGAATCGTTGTTTATTCCGAGCTTTTTCCTCATCGCTGTGGTTCATTATTGTCTCAAAGTTACCTTTGCATGCACGTTTTGGTCATTTTCACCAGTCGTTTAATCTCTGCCTGGTCTCTCACATTTTTGGGAGCCTACTCAAAACATTTTTGTGAGCCTACTGAAAACTACTCACGTTTTTACCTGGACTCTCACGTTTTTGCACTGGTCTTTCACATTTTTGGGAGCCTACTCATGTTTTTGCGAGGTCTACTCACGTTTTTTCAAGCCTTACTGCATTCCCAGCTTCAACGTTCAACCTTCTACGACTCAGACCTGCATTCTCTCCTCTGCATGGCCATTTTCTCTCTCGCTCTAACATTTCGGGCACTGTGTTTTTTTCCCACGTTCAAACCTTTCGGGCATTTTTTTGAACTGTTTCTGAGTGTTTTCTCCCTTCCAGGCATTTTTGCACTATTCCAGACATTTTTTTGGGTGTTTCGAGCGTTTTCTCCCTGCTTGTGCGAAACGTCTCACTGACACCTGCAGACTTGGCATTTTGCATTGTCCTCGGGCGTTTTCTTTCAGTGGCATATTTTTTTTTGCACCTTTGTTCTGTGTTTTCTCTACAACTGGCGGTTTTTGTAGTGGATAGTCACTCGGCTATCTATTTTTACTGCCTTTCATCCCCACGTGGCTTTCTTAGTTCACGCTTGGGTAATATCCTTCTAAAATACGTTTTTTATTCACCTTTAAAAAAACGTGTTTGTATACATTTTACTTTATCACTTTTCTTAAAAATGTTTTGTTTCATTACTTTTTAAAAAAGGTATAAGGTAAAAACATTTATTTCTTTGGCATTATAAAATTTGGTCTTTTGGCTTGTTGTATTTTTAACCTTCTATCGAGTGTCGAAGACGAAGGGTGAGGTCCGGGATTGGCAGGTGGCTAATCCCCCTTGCAATACAAATAAACCCTATCTCAAATTCCATGTCATTTCCAACGGGCATACATACGACACCTTTTGCATGTGTTTAGGGCACTTTTTTAATCTGTTTGCAGGCTTATTGGCTTTTTCTCATCAGTTACGGGAATTGGTTTTTGCTATAACTTTTGACTCGTTGCTCGATTTTGAGCACTTCTTTAGTCAAAGTTGCATGTTTTTTCACATTCTAGATGATGGGATCATTAGTTTTGTAAACGCACTAATTTTATAAAGTTCCACATTCTGGGGGGTCTTTGTATTGCTTAATTCAGCTCATTTTTTCTTGAGCTTTATTCTATTCCTTTTTTTGTGGACTTGTGAGCGCATCTGCCATAGTCTTACAATAAAGGGATTCTTTCATGCGACGTGAGACACTGTTTCTCACAAAGCTCTTTCTTCCCCTCTTGCTTCTCTCATTCTTGTGCTTGCTTACAGTGTCGATCTGTTGCACCCTACGAACCTTGATTGTTGTCTCCACCATTGCGCGTTATTACGCTAATTGCAAGGTGAGTGACAAACTGGTTCTTGGAACACAGTCGCATCTAGTTGTAATCAACGCACTGAACTATAAAGTGCCACAAAAAGGGGGTTAAACTTGTGTTCCTTGGAGGCTCCTCTCGTCATGGACATTGAATTTCATCACTCCGTTGTTCAACTAGGACTAGGAAACTACCTACAATGGAAGAGTGGGATACTCGATCATTGTATTATGTACAATTTGTTACCACATCTTCTTGGGTTGGCACCTGAACCTATTGACCACATTCATCACCAAAATTGGTTGAACGAGAATGATATGGCATACGGGCTTCTTTGTCTTACTATACCGGAGGACCTTCAACGTCGATTAGAATTCACCGAGTCTGCGCACAGAGCTTGGATCTTCATTCGGAATTTTCATGGAGACTTTGATCCTCCTTCATCTGGTTATGGATCTTCTGATGATCTTGCATCCATGGAGGAAAGTGAGTTCACTGATACTTTTTCTTACGAAGGGCCACCCACACATATTTCTGTGCATGCTCCTTCAGAACTTAGTATTGCTCCTATCATAGTTTCTAGTGACTCTCCTCCACAAGACTCTTGGTTGAATTCTCACTGCACACCATGCTACCTTGGATCTCAGGTTTTCCCCATCATGAGCATCTACTGATTCCGTTGATTCTAGCCTGGAGATTCTTCCATCCCCTGTTGCTTCTAGAGACTTCGAGATTGCTTCTTCAAAGGGTTCTTATAATCCTCCACAACAGGACATTGATTTCCTTGACTCAGACTTGGATGATATGCTCGAGGATACCGACATCACAGTGCAGCATCTTCTTCAACCTACTGCCTCTTCCGAGATCAGAGTTGCCATCCCACCAGCTTCCACTGACTCTCCACCACAGCAGGTTCATTTGCCCCTTCAGGGCTCTCTTGATGATATATCTATATTTGCGGACTCTCACCTTATGGAGATTGATAGGATTGTCACCGCTTCTCTTGATATATTATCTCCTTCTCATATTGGGCCACCTTCCGGCACTCTCCATGTTCCTCCTCCTTCTGATCACCGACCTTTGGTCCCTTCAGATTCATTAGGAGTCCATCAGAAATCATCTTCCGGGGAGCTGGATAGCGCTCCTTTTTTTTCCTCTTCTCCTCTTCTTCTTTCCAGAAAGATGTTGTTTGTACATGGGCACCTTATCAGGCCTTTAGTTGTTGGGGCCCATTGACACATCTTTCTTAGTTGTCTAGGGGAGTCTTCTTTTCTGTTCTGGCTTACCTTGACCTCTTCCTGGCTTCGATGAAGGGGGGGTGTTGGTGTGTGTGACTGTCCAGTCATCATCCACATCACCTAGGTGAGTCATCTCACCTTGCGAGAGTCATAGGTCTTAGGAAGTCAAATGACAAGTGTCGGATTATGTGTCAGAATCGACATTTTCATTTCATCAATAAGTCATAGGAGTTACATTCCTTATTGGAATTGTAACTCCTCTTCTAAGTGGCGTCATATGCGTCGGTCAACGTCATATGCGTCGGTGGCATCATTGAGGTTCTTTCCATGTTTAGACATGGGGTTACACAACACCCCTTTTTGTACTTCTTATTTTTTCAATCTATGAGCATGAGCGAGACCCATTCTTCTTAGTTGTAATCTTCTTTCCATTGTTTTGAATCTTACGTTATTGCGTTGGCTTGATGTTACCATCGAAGTGCAACTTCGTTGTGGTGCATCGCTTTTCGACATCGATTCTCACGAATCCCTCTTTCAAGGTCATCATATTCATTGAAGAAGCTCCTGCAATGAAGAACCTTCTCGATGATGATCATAATTTATTCCTTTCACATGATGAGTGGACACCTCGGGTTGTCGAATGAGTGTTTAGAAACATTGTTGAAATATCCACCGATGTGAAATTGAGATGAACACAAACCTCACCCATGATGGTACATTCCTGATCTCACAATGAGAGTGAGAGTCACCCTCTCATTTCTTAGGATTTCACAATTTGTCGTTACTTGCGTCCTTTTTTGCACACTATATTACAAGATTGCAACCTTGGATTTTATTGCTCTAAAAGATGAGAGCTCTTTCCTAGTTCACTCCTATCCCATTGAGCTTGAATCAACTCATTTAGGGATTAAATCTACTAGTTCATTGAGAGATGATGATGAATCCACCCACTGCACCATGTAATACTTTATCGTGCTTGGACACATCTCGAACTCAAAATGACACCTCCAAGGCCACTATGGAGGCTTTGTTTATCTGTTTGAGCTATGATATCATCTTGTGACCATATGAAGAGTTCAAAAGAGGAAAGATGAGTGAGGATGGGGCCATCTCGCAACTTTTTGCATGTAAAATAGATGTTTTCTCTTTTTAACAGTGTAGACCGTGACCTATTATATTGGGACATATCGCTTCATTTTTCTTCAATATGACCTTCTAAACCTTTTGGCACACTTCATCCTCCTCAGTTGATGATGCATTGTTATTTTTGGCAATTGTCTATTTTTAACAGTTTTATTTTCCCCGATCTACTATTTTGGGAAAATTGACATTTTTCCTTGTCTTTCATTTTGCATCTTTTCCGAGTTGTTCGGATGATCCATACTTGCAATTCAGGGAACTTACTATTTTTAGTATGTGGAGGAGCATAGAATATGATATTTTTAGTAATTATCCAAAATGGCCTTGGTTTGTGATGGGGATGACATTTTTAGATTTGTCTCTTCGTCGCGATCTCGTGCTCCAAATTTCACTGTGTTTCGTGCACTAGACGCTTGGAAATAAAAACAAAATTTTTCTTGGTGCGGGTTTCAAGCATTAAGCTACCAGGGCATCCATTACTGGAGTCACTAATATTTTTACAATGTTCTTCCACACCTCAGATCATGATGAAAATAAATTCACTAACATAGGTTTTCCTCCTAGAACTTGTGCTCTAATTTTTAGCTCGAGACGCCTCCCATATTAATGTTAAATTAGAAGAATGTGAACAAAGGTGGAAATCAAGAGTTCACTGCCATTAATAATCTAGAATATATATGTATTTTTTCATTTTCCATCTTGAAGGTTCCTAGAATAGGAATATATGGCCAAAGTTTCAAGAGCATTCGATTACTCGATCATGAGATATGAAGATTTCATGGTTTTTTTACTCACGGAATCTTCTAGCAAAAATGGATATGGTAGCAGCTGAAAAAGCACTATTTTGGATATTGATGCAATCATGGAGAAATTTTAATGCAATGGAAATGAATAAATGGAGAGGTGGAAGCAATGAAAATGAACTATGAATGATGCTTTCCGGTGGAGTTTTTGTGCGCACGAGGAAGAAAAAGATAAAGAACTCAAAATTTGTGTAAAAGGAAATTTCAAGTTTTCCTTGGCTTAGGAGGAATTTTGTGTCTAAAGTTTCACAATTTTTGGGACATTTGGTGCACAAAAATTCACCTCACCCTCCTTGTGACAAGTGGCACAGTGAGATTGGCTGGTGGAGGGGAGAGAGAAAGTGAGCGGAAGCACACAGGGGGTCAAACCAGGTCACATGGATGACCAGGGAAAGGGCTAGGATTGGGTGGGATGTTTTGTCCCATCTATCCCAAATGGTTGGGAAATTCGGTGCGCAAAAATTCACCATCACCTGGTGTTGACAAGTGGTGCGGCGTGGGATTTGACGACGGAGGAAGCTAAGGAATGGTGTAAGGGCTCTTAATTGGCTTGTTTGAGCTCATTGGAGGTCACATGAAGGTCCAAGGGTATAAATATGGGATGGGAACATTTTTTTGTCCCTATTTTCCCAATTTTTGGACATTAGGTGCAAGAAACTATGCTTTGAGCTGGGAGTGACATGTGTCCACCAGAAAATTGACTAAGTCCCAAAGCGTACCTTGGAGAGAAGCTTGTCGAAGGCATAACTTGAGCATCGAAGGTATTTTCATGAAATTATTTATATTATTTTTACTGGAAATATCATTTTAAGAAGAATGGCATGGATATTATGCTCTAATTATACCTGAAAACCCCTAAAAATAACCTTTTCTCATGATCACTTGTTGTGCATACAAAAAATAGATTAGGGAAACATTTCTTATGTCTTGTGAAGAACTTGAGACCACCATCACTTAGATCCTTGAAATAAATTTTCAATGATATTTTTTCACCTCCAACTCCTTTGAGCTCATGGAATCACTTCCCGAAGCTCAGGTGTTGTTTTGATCTCCAAGTTCCTTTGCCTTCAAAAACTCACTTTTGTTGAACTTGTCCCAAAACCTCTAAAACTTCCTAAAATATTCCAAAATAAATTACACAGCATTATTATCTACTTAATACACCTTATTGATAAATTTGGGATTGCAAATATGCTCAGGGGTGTGTGAACCATGTCGTATAAAGGCAAGAAAGAGCCATACCTAAGTCTCTTGAAAATTTTGTCTTGAAATTTATCATCTCCAGAGCACTTGAATGAACTTATTTACCTACATAACCTATGGACAAGACTAAAAAAACATACAAGACCACTTGGAAAGGTAGTATAGGCTTGATACGGGGATGGGTTGACCTAGAAGAGTGTCTAGAAAGGTTTACAATCAAAAATTTTGACACTAGGGTCCGTTGTCATGCTTGAAAATTGGGAATTTTCATGTTGCACATTTGCATGACAACAAAGTTATATGACACATGGCAGATTTCATCATAGAATATGCCATTGTTATATGCATCAAGGACTTCAAAGGAGTTACATTCCCTATTTGGAATCGTAACTCCTTTCCCTCATGAAGGGAATGATTATCCAAGCATGGGAGTTACACATCACTCCCGTATGTACCCTCATTTTTTTATCTATAAGAATGCTAGACTTGTTTTTTCCTTATCCCCTGATTTTCCATTGTTGTTTAATTCTTACTAATTACTTGGAGCATTCACGTTATCGTTGGAGTGTAGCCTTTTCGATGTGCATGGGGTTCCATATTGATCCTCGTACAACAATCTTGTGGGAGGTCTAAAATGCATTTGATGTGCATGACCCTTAACAAAAATAATGTTACGATGGATGAGGCTTAGAGATGAAAAGGTATTATTCAAGTAGCAACAAAATGAATGTTTAAACAAGAGGTGACGAAAATGACGAGCGCCTAAGATTTAACAAAGTTATTGTTAAATTTATAGACATAAAATCCATAGACATGTAAAATGTTGACATAATTAACAAATAAATAAAATCCCTATTAAACATTATTAAATCCTAACATATGTTTCCCCCTATTACTAATGCATCATTCCACAATTCCCATCTTGACCTATAATAATTAATCACAAGATTAATTATTACTAACCCTTTCCTAACTTCTCACTAACCTCATTTAACATTACTAGGAATTTAAAATTCCTATCTACCTACCCACTTACTCTACACCTACCCTATAATTATCCTATCCATGTATTCACATCATTAAATCCTAATTAAAAATAAACTAATTTAATCCCACCTCCTCTATTTCTAGAGGCTTCTAATTCTAGAAGCCTCTCTAACTTTCTACTCTTCTCCATTGAATTTTAAATTCAATGGATATTTCTCCATAATTCTAGAATTTTCTAATTCTAGAATTATCTATACTCTTCTATCTTCTCATTCAATACTAACCATTGATCTTCCATCTACTTGGCAAGATCCTAGCCCTCCATTTCTTCTTCCAAAAACTATAAATTGGCATGCCACCCTCCATGGAAGCAATCCTTAGAAATCATAACAAAGTGCTGCTAAAATTCCTACAAAGCTCTCTAATATCCATTTGCATATTTATCAAGCATCCATAAGCAATCTTCAATCCACAAAGGGGAAGTGTTGTTCGTTTACTTCCACAAATATGAAGCAAACAATTATATCCAATCATCGTGAGCACAACTACAACATCAAGGGAGGTTATTCGTTGGTAAGTTATATGTATTTATTCTATCTCCCTTTCATCTTTGCTCAATCTGAGGTAGTGTTTAAGAGGATTATATTTAGGAAATCAATTTGGTTTTGGTTTCTAGTTTGCATATATATCTAATCACTTTTTGGCATCTACATTCTAACACTCACCTTTGTGGGGCTTTTCCCCAATCTTTAGCTTGATTTTAGTTAAATACATTGAGTAACATGGGTTGTGCAAGTTTGGTGAGAATCTAACCTTTTTGCATAAAAAAATTCAAATTTCATGTTCAAATTTTGTTCCTAGGATCTAACAAACACATATGCTTTGTGTTTCAAAGGCGTATGCTACATAGTTTATTGTTTTTGCCTTAAATCAAAACTTTTGTCCAAAGCTTAAACCTTTGCGATTCCGTGTCTATGAATTGGCACTTTTGTGAAACCGGTGGCGTGTACGTGACATATATCGAGTTATTTTGCTTCTAACTACTAGTTATGCGGGTTTTAGCACATATGTTATGAATTTCGGCACTTATGTGTATATTTTAGCACCTATGTTTTACTAGTGTTGACTTCATGTTTTTGTTTTGTCTTTTAGTGCATATGCTTTTTGTTTCAGCACCTATGCTTTATGTTATAGATTTTTTTATTTCAAGTTTGCTTAATCATACTTTAGCACTTTTATGACATGTATCAACACTTTTTCCATATTTTAGCATTTTTACTTGATTATCAGCGCTTTTGCTAGATCATAATTTTGTTTGGAGCTAACAGTCTAGCCTTGTTTCTAGGTGTTTTTGGTGACTATCTACAGGTTTTAGCATTCTATTTTTATAGAATTATCATAGAAATAAGGGGATAATCTGCTCATTTTAATATTTATCTTGTTTTTATCTAACCTTTTGTGGTTGCAGGTTTTTTTTAATTGAAAACTATTAATCTTTTTGTCTTGTATCCCGATCGGTCGAAGATATTGGGTTTATAAATAAAACTACTAACCTTTGTGTTGTAGGCCACCTATTTGAAGACCCAAAATATTTGATATTTTGTATATATCATCTTATATTTTGTTTTTGTTTTCTTGTATATATCCCCCTTGTGTGCTTGTTATATCCCAAAGGTGAAACCATGTATGCTCTCCTCTCATGTCTAGGATGATCTTGAGGATAAAAAGTGGCTAACCTTTCCCCTTTTTCATTTATAGGGGTAACGTGATATGGAAGTGACATCCATGCACTTACCATAGTCCTAGGAGTCTTGTGATTATGGGCTTCACCTCCACACACATAGACACACCCCATGTTCCGGCATGGTATATAAATCTTTGGAGAGTCGTCATTATTAGTTAAGTGCTCATTTATTTTAAGACCAACGTGAAGTGAGGGGGCTTATGTGTCCCAATACCCGGTGCCTTAGACAACATCCTTACAACACGAGTAATTAGGCCCCATGTACCATGAGTTATATCGGGACACCCCTAGTGAGCTTGTACATCCTAGTCTAGGAAACCTTTTGGCCACATATCAAACTATAGTGCAAGGAGGCCACACTCACCAAGACTACTCGCTAGCTAACCCCACATTGGCACATAGGTGGTGTTGGTGTGAGTTATCCTATGTGTCCTCCTCACATATTGGAGGGTCATCTCATATAGGTTAGGTTTAGGTTTCTGAGGTCTTTCCATGAATATTAGAAATGGACTCTGAATGAGGAATCAATTGCGGACCTACTATTCTTGGGGGATTTCAGAATTCTAAATGGCATGGGCAGGAAAATCATTTCTTTGAGTATGTTCTTGGGTTCATATCTTGGTATACGTTCTCCTCAGTGCTGGAGATACACACATTTCTCCATAGCGTTGTTCTTTGGGACACCTTCCGGGAGTTTTCTGAGGCGGATCTTCTTGTTGCATTTTCTTTTTACCTCTCTCTTGTGGCCAATTTTTGGTGATGTTGGAATGTTGTTTGCATCTTCTTAATGTAATTTTTCTCTTATTGGAATAAAATTACGATTTTTCTCTTGGGAAAAAGGTTAGGTTTAGGGTTTGCTTTATTGAGTCATGCACTAGGGTTACTCAGCACCCTATATGTACCCTTTTACTATTCATTTATGAGCATGCCAAGACACTCCGTTGTCTTTTCCTTATGTGCAACTTTGTTTCTGTTTTGCAAATCTTCCATTGTTGATCAATCCTTGCATTTACATTGGAGCCATTCGATTCTGTTGGAGTGCAACCTCTTCATGGTGCATCGTTGCCGATACGATTCTCGCAGTCTCTTTCATGGTATCAGAGCTGAGATCGGGTAAACATGCATTCGTCATTTGAGTTGTGATTACTCTTGGTCTCGTTTTTTTACTCTCGTGCAAGTTTTTTCGATCATTACTACTGTGGAATTTTTTTGCTAACTTTTTCTAACAAGTTGTTCTTGGAAAAGTTGCTTTTTTGTGTTATACATGCATGTGCAGGTTTTCTTCGTGCCTTCGAGGTTTCTATTCTTTTTGCAGCTACATTTAGCTAGCTGCAGCTAAATCTGGCGGATTTACTCAACAAGGGTTATTTTTTGGTTTTTTAAATTTAAACCAAAAGTAATCTTATTTAACAAAGTTTTTTTGTTTTTTATTAAAATAAATAAATAATGCTATTTTTTTCATAACTATTTTTTTCATAACTTTATTGTTTTCTTTGATTTTTTTTCAAAAAGGTTTTTCACCACCTACTGTTGCATCTCTTGCACTTGCCCAGCCACTGCTGCCCATCGCTGCCGCTTCACCGCCCACGTTGTTGTTCGCCACTATTCGCTCCATGCCCATGCCCCTCTGCTGTTTGCCACGGCCACGTTTTATTCTTACGTGGCCGCTACGTGCCGCCCCGCCACACTGTTACCACCCACCGCCCGCATTTGCCTGCCAGTTCCTTGCTTGACTGCACCACTGTGTAGCCACGCCCCGCCGCTCCCTCCCTGTTGTGCTTTGGTCTTCTGCCCATGCCTGCCTTCACACCGCGACCTAGCTCCGGTTCCTTCCTTCTACCGTGGCCATTCCACCACCTCTCTCAGTAAACCCGCGCCAAAGAACCCAAGCTTTAAAACAAGCGGCCTTTTTTTTTGGCAAGTTTTTTTAAATGTTCTTTGATAAGTTTTTTTAATACTTTCTAAACTTTTTAAAAAACTCAAAAAGCTTTAATCGGTTATTTTTAAAAAAAAATCTTTGGAGTTAGATTTTTTAAATAATAGAAATCTTTTTTTTTTTTTTAATAAAACTAATGGTAAGTTTTAAGTGGGTTATGCCTTTTTTAATAGAAATTAGTTTTATCTAATTTAAAATTATTTTTTAAACCGAGAAAGGTTTTTTTCAAAAAATTTAATTAGGGTTTTTTTTTAATTAAATCTTAATTAGTTTTTTATTAGTTGAAATTAATTAGATTTAATTTAATTAAATCTAGTTTTATTAATTTCTAAATTTCCTTCATTACGATTAGTGAAGTATTAATTCTCAACATTTAAAATAACGTTATACTCACTTTTTGTCCTAAACTGCTCTAAGTTTAGCTAACCTGGACGTTTCCGAATGATAATTTATTACACGTTATTGTCGATTTTTTTCTCTAAATTGTGCATTCAAGTGTGTAGCGACACTCTGGGCCTACTTTTGCCTTCCAGGAGCATTTTTCAACCTTCTGAAGATCATCAAGATTCTTTTGCATCCTTTTTTCAATCATTGTATTTTACCCTTATTGCTGCGACTAGTGAGCGCATCCGCCATAGTCTACAGCAAGGGGTTTTCATTTGTGACGTGAGATGCTTTTTCTCACAACCAGGATTGGCTTTCGCCTCCTTCCTTGTTTTTGCTTGTGCTTGTTTACGGTGTCCTATTTGTTGCGCTCCACGAAACACTGTTGTGGTCTCCTCTCTTACACGTTATTACGCTGATTGCAAGATGAGTTACCAAGTGTTTCAAACCACACACACGGACCCAATTGTAATCAATGCACTAAACTATAAAGTGTCGAAAGCAGGGGGTTGTTATATTGTCCTGGGTGGTTGTGTTTCTTTTCTGCATTTCTTTCTCTCTCTTCACTATGGATGCACTTTTAATTCCTTTGCTTACGTCATTCAACTTTTTCAAATGGAGATCGAAAATAATAATGAAACTAAGGGGTAAAGGGTTATTCCGCATCACCATGGGAACTGAGACTGAACCAGATGACGAACCTGAAAAATCTAAGTGGTTAAACCGTAGTGATGAAGCTTTAGGTCTTCTTTGCATGTTTGTTTCTCTGACTTGCTCTTCCACATTGAGGCATCCGAAACACCTAAATCTATGTGGAAAATGTTGGATGTAATGTTTGGACAACTAGATGACATGAGAGCGCATGAGTTGGAAAACGAACTACTAGGGTTAAATCCTAGTGACTTTGAAAACCTACAAGCTTTCTTCTCGAAATTTGTCCACATTAGATTGTTGTTAAAAGGATGTCAAGTAGAGAAGAAAGATTCTCAACTGATCTTGTCGATTCTCTCTAAGCTAGGTCCCAAATATTTTGTCTTCGTGTCAACTTTCTATGCTATAAAAGCTATTTTAGGCGATACTTGGACTATGCCCTCCTTTGATTGTTTTCATCCCAACTCATTTGAGAATAGGACAAACTCATTCAAATGGGGTCTCTCAAGTCCAAGTCACATGCCCTTGTAGCAAGTACTAGCAAGGGAAAGAAGACTAAAAAGAAGAAAGAAACAAAGGATCAACCTAAGAAAGAAACCAAGACCAAACCTAAAAATGACACAAACACTTTGACTTCTGAGCCTAAGGCACATAAAAGCAAGTTTTTGTGTTCCTATTGCAAGAAGTCTGGTCACGACGAGCAACATTGTTTTCAGAAACAGATTGATCACTTATCTCATTTACTTGAGAAGAATAAAATAAGTGTTCCTGAATCCATAAAACAAAGTGCTCGAAGGTTGAGTCTTTTGCTGCAAAAGGTGCTAAAAATGATAAGAAGAAAGGAAAGGCCCTTGTAGCTAGAGTTGCTCCTTCATCGACATGGATTATAGATTTGGTGCCTCGCACCACATGGGTTCTTCACATGTTGAGTTTTCCAACATCGAACCTTGTGGAATGTCCCAAATCATGATGGGTAATGACATGACAGTGTAGGTTTTAGTAGTGGATCAATAGAGATGGATGGGGGAACATTTAACCAAGTGTTGAGTGTTCCTAATCTCTCTACCAATCTCCTATCGGTTTACCAAATTACTCACCTTGGTGAAGGAATGCGAGTGGAATTTGGTCCTAACTCGGTGATTATTCATGAGCTTAACAATGACACTACAGTGGCTGAGGGAAAGGTTGATCACCATTCACGGTTATATACCTTTTCCCACTTTACTTTTGATTCTACGCCCACTACCTTGCTCACTCATGCAAATGAGGTTAGTAAGCTATGACATGAGTGTTTTAGACATCTAAATTATCGCTACCTTGAACAATTGAGCCAAAACGAAATGGTCAATGGGTTGCCTCACGTCAAGTTTTCTAAGGGTCTTTGTGAGGGTTGTACCCTTAGAAAGCATCCTGAAAAGAACTTTGACAAAGGAAAAGCCTGGAGAGCCACTCGTCCTTTGGATCTTGTTCACAGTGATGTTTTTGGTCCATTTCCTTCTCCTTCGTTTACTAGAGCTCTTTATGTGCTAACCTTCATTGATGACTATTCATGATATACTTGGGTATATTTTCTTAAGCTTAAGTTTGAAGTCTTTGAACATTTTCAGGACTTTAAGGCTCTTGCTGAGAAACAGGCGGAATGGTCTATCAAGGTTCTTGAACCGACAATGGAGGTGAATATGTAAACAATAGGTTCATGGATTTCTATACTTCTGAAGGGATCTCTTTACAGCATATAGTTGCTTATAGCCCTTCGCAGAATGGAGTCGCAGAAAGAAAGAACCGTACTCTTAAGGAGATGGCCACTTGTATGATTCACTCAAAGTCTCTTCCTCCATAGTATTGGGCCGAAGTAGTGAATTGTGCAAATTACATTTAGAACCATGTTCCACACAAGGCAGTAAGAGGGATGACACCCTTTGAAGCCTGGTTTGGACATAAGCCTAATGTTGAGAACTTTTGAGTCTTCGGATCCAAGGCTATGGCTCGGATTCCCAAGAAGAAATGCAAGGCTTTGGAACCACAATCCAAACCTTGTATCTTTGTAGGGTATCCTGATGGCATGAAGGGATATCGATTGATGAATCCTACTTCTCATGAGTTGTGCATTGAGAGAAGTGTTAAGTTCGATGAGTCTTCTTCGACTTCTACTTCTCCACCTATTGAGGTTCTTCAGCTCGCTGATCGGATTCTAACTCATCGGATGATGATACTGTTGAGCATGATTCCTGATCCTCCCGACCATCAGACCTTTGAGTATTATGATTCTGATAGTAGTGATGATGAGGACTATGTCCCTTCTCACTCAAGTGAAGAATCTTCTAACTCTGAGCCTGATCCTCCTGGTCCCCTTTGGGCCAGGAAAACTTTGCAAAGTGCTGGAGATTTAGTTGGAGATACTTTAGATATGAGACGTACTCGCTCAGATTTCATTGGACCCCACTCTTTCTTTCACCTCTGCTTCGATCCACAGTATTTCCAAGAGGCTTCTGGTATTCCTGAGTGGGATTCTGCCATGGATGAGGAGTATTCCTCTCTCATGAAGAACGATACTTGGGATCTCACCCCTCTTCGAAAGGAAGAAAAATTGTTCGGTGTAAGTGGGTGTTCCAAACAAAGTATGGAGTAGATGGAGATGTCAAAAATTTTAAAGCGTGATTAGTAGCAAAGGTTTCTCCCAGATAGCTGGGGTTGATTATACTAAAACTTTGCTTGGTTGCGAAGATGACTTCTATTCGACTAACCCTAGCCATTTCACAAGTAGTGAACAAATGGAAAGTCCATCAAATGGATGTTAAGAGTGCCTTCCTTCATGGTGACCTAGAGGAAGAGATCTATATGGAACAACCTCCGGGTTATGTCCAAGATCCCTCCCTCGTTTGTAAGTTAAAGAAGTCTCTTTATGGCCTTAAACAAGCCCCTCGGGCTTGGTATGCCAAGATGGACTCCTTTTTACTTACATCGTAGGTTTACTAGGTGTCATTCTGATCCAAATGTTTATATTCTATGGAAAGATGACTCCATACTCATTCTTGTTCTATATGTTGATGACTTGTTGATCACAGGTAGCTCTTCCTCTATTATTGATTATGTGAAGATCACCTTGGCCAACAAGTTTTCCATGACTGACTTAGGTCTACTTCATTACTTCCTTGGGATCCAGATTTCACAATCTGACTCGGGAATCTTGATTTTGCAACCTAAGTATGCTCTTGATTTGCTAGCTCATTTTTAGATGTCGATTGCAAGTCTTCTCCTACTCCTTTTCTTTCCAGGGTTAAGTTGGTTTTAGATTGCTCTACTCCCTTGGTTGATGGTACTCTTTATCGACAATTGGTGGGGAGCTTGATTTACTTGACTCACACTCGACCGGATTTATCGTATGTTGTTGGGATCATGTCAGATTCATGCAGGAGCCACATGAGTTGCATTGGAAAAGTAGCTAAATGGATCCTTCATTATGTTCGTGGCACTTATGCTAATGGCATTCACTATCATGGAGGGGTAGATATTGACTTGATTAGGTTCATAGATTCTGATTGGGCCGGTGACTTAGATCATCAAAAATCTACTTGGCTATAGTTTCTCTCTTGGTTCGGGTCCTATTAGTTGGTCTAGAAAGAAGTAAAATGTAATTGTGATATCATCTATAGAGGCAAGAATACGAGAGGAGCAATTAACGCCGCCACATAAGCTATTTAGCTACTGTGGTATTACGATAGAGTTTGGCATCCACTTTCGGTGGCCTACCATTATCTACTATGATAACATGAGCACTATCTCTATTTATATAAATCCAGTTCAGCATTAGTGGCACATTGAGATCCATATGCACTTCATACGGAGCTTATTCATGATGGTGTCATTGACATTCAATACATTCAGAAAGTTATCGATTGCAGATTTATTTACCAAGCCCTTCACTGAGATGAAGTTTCTTCACTTACGGTCTCTTCTTGGGGTGAGGTCTTCACTGTTTGCTCATCTTCTTCGGGCTATGTAGTCCTTCTTTTCTTCTTCTTCTTCTAGGAAGATTGTGTTTGTATATGGGCACCTTATCAGGCCTTTAGTTGTCGGGCCCCATTGACACATCTTTCTTAGTTGTTTAGGGGTGTCTTTTTTATTGACTCATCATAACCGCTACCCTAGATTCGATGAAGGGGGGGTGTTGGTGTGAGTTATCCTATGTGTCCTCCTCACATATTGGAGGGTCATCTCATATAGGTTAGGTTTAGGGTTAGGTTTAGGGTTTGTTATTGAGTCATGCACTAGGGTTACTCAACACCCTATATGTACCCTTTTACTATTCATTTATGAGTATGCCAAGACACTCTGCTGTCTTTTCCTTATGAGCAACTTTGTTTCTGTTTTGCAAATCTTCCATTGTTGATCGATCCTTGCGATTACGTTGGATCCATTCAATTCCGTTGGAGTGTAACCTCTTCGTGGTGCTTTTAGGTGGATAGTCAAATTATGGCACCATTTTCGGTGTGTGGTATTAAAATCGGGTTATAGTTTGGTTGCAATCCTACTTGACTAGTTAGGCTTTGCTTGTATGATTATGCTTGTTTGAGTGTTTGTCGATACCAATACAAAACCCCACACTAGTCCCGTTTAATCAATCATCATTCATCCTTTTCACCACTCCATTTGGCTTCGATTTGATTATTACTCACATCACCTTTGACCATCATACTTTTTTCACTTTGATTATCCCCATACATCTTTGACCATACTCTTGTCATACATCATTCACTTAACATCACGCATCTCCTTTACACCTTTTGTTCACGATCATCCTGGCGAAGAACCAAGTCAAAGTTGTAGAAACCTTAGGTTAGTGGGACGTGCACCCTAAGGTGACCTCTAGATTTTAAAGAAGTTGGATCTTCTCTGTGGTATGAGTTGAGGGTCAGAGAAAATGAACTAATCTTTAAACTTAATGGGGGCGATGCACCGAAAAGTGAAAGAGTTAACTCGTAACACGATTGGCTGAAATAGAGAGAAAGGTGGGCAATGAAAAGGGTGGACAAGATGCACCACAGACTAGAGATGATCCACACACAAAAAACTACTCCAAACTTATCCAAGCACGACTTCTGAAGACAACAATAGCACCAAAACACACAATTGTCTATATCGAAATAAAGGCTATCAGAGATAATACAGATTATGCAAAGGATGGACAAAATGCATCACAGGGCATATTATATTACTCCAAATGTCATGCACAATATTACAATAGATAAGAGGAAAAATTCCATTACAAGCTCAGAAAGAAGGCCAAAGCTCCAACCTCCTACCTTTTATAGAAGAAGAACTGAGACAAAGAAGAAACTAACTAACTCCAGAAGTGTCTTTTTATTTTGAAGCCTTTGGTTCAATATATAGGAGGAGAAGGGCGTGAGAGACCCTTCTCGAACTCTTTTTTAATTATGATAAATGGTGCGAAGTGACAGAAATAGATTTTTTGAGATCTTTGTCACACTTTCCCATTATCTTTTCTTTAAAGAGTGAGAGCCATGCCTATTTAATGCATCTCTTTAATTTTTTACAACCGACTCCCTTGGAGCGGACTTATTCTTCCAAATCATTATTACATATTTGGATCTTTAATTTCTTATGCATTGGGTCCTGAGCTCATGATTCAAGTGGTGCCTATCTATGTTATTTTTATGAGAATGACACTTTGAATGCAGGTGAACAAATTAAGTATTCCTAGGTTCGCACTCTTTACACGGAACTATGCATTAACTTCATCCCTAAAAAGACCAGCTGAATGACCCTTTGCCTTTGATCTTTTCAAAATATCTGAATATTTAAACCTTTTAGATAGGTGTCATAACTGCCCCTACGTGGATGTTGGCTTATCACCAATCTTTTAGCAATCTACCTTGAACTTGGAGCTGATTTAATGAAATCCATGTGGAGGTCAAGTGCTTCTCTAGGGTCCCTGCTTTCATGGTAGCTTCTGGGAGTGCGCGGGGATGACACTGGCTTTACTCATGATCAAGCCGCTGTCCTTTAAGTAAGTAATGAGCCGGTTATATATTACTATGAAGACTTTTACTTTGGGTGGGTCATCCATAGTTGACTCCACATGGAAGCCTTGCGGGGCTCTCGAAGCTTCCCCTTCCTTTGCTTCCTAGAACTCACACCAAGTTGACATTTGGCACTACTTGTGGGATCACGGCTTCCTTTTGAGTTTGGCATGTGAGACCTTGGCTTTGGCTGATTGCAAAGGCTTGATCATGGGAACTTTGATTGAGCAGAATCTGCTTATTATCTAATCTTAGCGGGCAATGGAAATTAGATAACACCTTCTGTTGATATAAAAAAATAAAACAACAATAAAATTTTCACATAATCAATAGACTTTATAAACACAAAAGACATTCACATACATCTTCCATTGCGTGAACACATCTAAAATTCACTTACACATCCATTACTTACTACATTATATATAACACCATACCACATTGTATATAAACCACCTTTGCATCTACATCACACTTCACCTATCACTCATACATCCTCTCTTACTCCCTTCAAACTTCTTACGTTGTATACAAATTATCATTACCCACACTTAATCACACATCCCCACTTTATATACGTAATTTATTCCACAACATCTCATACACCTAAACATCTATTCATCTCATTGTCACAAATCTTCCACCTAGTGGTTTAACATTTCCTTTTGACGTCACTACACTTACATAGGTCTAAAAGATCCTAAAACATATCACATTACACATCCCTTCCTAATCACAACATTTACTACACTTAAACATCCTCACATTCTCATACAATCCTACACATATGGTTTCACACTCAAACACCTTATCTAAGATTCCCTATTGGCACGATTAATTGAGTCTCACTAGTTGACACCTTGAATACAGACACAAAATCCTTATCTCCTATCTAATCATCCTAATCCCTCACACATCAAGGCACATCCTAAGCCCTCTATCATCAAGGAACATCCTTCTTCAATCCTCTCATCCTAAAACAAGGTTCGGTTGTTGGGATTATACATTGATCAATAAGAAATCTTATGATATCTTCATCTACTAATCATACATCCTTTACCTACTTAATACAACTCCATCCCATCCTCACATCTCAAAGCACTAGGATCTAATGGCACCTAGGACAAGATTTAACCGACGTCAAATAGGAAACGATGATGAAATCAACCTCCAACTAAATACGGAAACTAGAAATGACTTATTCAATCACAACTTTTTCGATGCCAATGCAGAAGAAAATCATGACCGAGGGGGAGATGAAGAAACAATGGTTAATACCAGTAGTGATGATGACACAAGAACTTATTTCATATAAGGAAGACAACATGAAATGCTTAATCACTTCATAGACAAAAACAAATATGTTCTCCTCTTCCAATTATATCACATGGGAGTAAAACTTCCTTCTGACTATACCCATGACCAATTTCATAATCTCCTCTCCGATGAGAATGACCGCATTGAACAATGATCTCCTTCCCCACTTCATTGTAATTCAAACAACCCAAATCACAACAAGCGTCACCTTACACGTGGATGGGATAGTATAGGGAATATCCATAATTCTCATGTATGTAAGGAGGTCGTATTATCCCAACTACAACAGATAAGCAACCAAATTTCCCGACTAACCTCTCAAACATCCAAATGACCATAGTAAGTGATTATGAATATTCGAATGTCCCACTTTCAACCTACCACCCATCAGTCCTCAATAATCCACCTTGGAGCAAGAAGTAAAGTCTATGAAGGAAACACTTTAAAGATTGAAACTTGGCAGACAAGGACATCAATATAAGTTTGAGGAACTCTGTCCTTATCCATTTGACCGTGATATCTTACGTGTTTTCCCCATACTTTGAACCACCCAAATTTGAAAAATACAAGGGAAATGGTGATCCTCGTGAACACGTCAAGGAGTTATATATGTTGTGTCAAGAAGTAGCCTATGATGACTCCTATTTATTGAGACTCTTCTCACGAAGCCTAGGCAGTCCCACTCTCAAATGGTTCCTTCGCTTGCCCAAGGGCTCTATCACCACCTTCACCGACTTATTAGAGAAATTTTTCAAACACTTCTCATACAATGTGGAGCATGATGTCATAATGATTGACCTATACAATACCAAACAACGCAATGGTGAAAGATTTTCATCCTTCTTGCAACGATGGAGAGCTCTCATAGCCACATTCCATGGCCCATCCCTAAAAAGTAATTGGTCACTATATTTGTTGCTAACCTCCATCAAGATCTAGCCTTCCACCTCCAAGTCCATTATGCAAACACCTTTGATGACATCATAGAAAAAGGAATGCAAATAGAAAAATCTCTTGTCTCTAAAGGCCTCATCAAACTTGTATTCTCGAGACAACTATAATCAATCTAATTAGCCTTCCACATATGAGAAGCTCAAGTATTTTAACAAGAATAATAATGTTGTTGGCGATGGAGTGATAGAGACCAAACATGTCCAACATGTCCAAAAAGTCACTTTGCCATATCCATTCTTAAGGGTCAACCCAAGATCCAAAGAAAATGTCATACACCCCTCTTGGAAAGTCCATTGAAATAATCCTTGAAAAACTTGTTACCACTAATATGGTTGTTTTCTTGCAAACCCATGTAATTGATGAGTCTAGACCTAAACCTTCTTGGTTTAGGGAAAATGAATATTGCAAGTTCCACAAAATTAAGGGTCATGCCACCACCAAGTGTATGAAGCTAAAGAACTATATTCAAGACTTGATTGATCAAGGTGAAATAAAAATCAAAGACAATGTATCCTCCTCTTCTTAAAATTAGAAGTTAGGGATTTATCAAAATCCACTCCCTAATCATGGTAGAACCAAACTTCAAATCAAGGTCAACGAAGTCTAGTAAAACCCCTTAATCATCTAACCATCAATCTAACCATATAAACTACCAACGTGTACCCTTCCAATATGAATCTCTCATTGGCCATATTCACCATTCCCCCATCAAGTAGCCACCATCAAAGTCAAGGGACCTTCCCAAAACCCTCAGTGTGTTGTTACTACTCATCAAAGTCATGTAGTGGTTCAAGGGGTTACTCCCTCTTCTTCCAATCCACCTCCACAAGCTCAATACAATATTGTTGAACAACTTGAAAATACCCCGCGTAGATTTCCATCATGTATCTTCTCAAAACATCTTCCGTACATAAAGATATCCTTTATGACGCCCTTGAGAGACTTGCATCCCAAATGATATCAATCTCACATAGTTTCAAGACCTCATTTCCCACCTTTACCCTTATCCAACACTCCCACTTGATTTTACCCTACAAGACTTACCACTACATGACCCAACCCACAATCTCCCTCTTTATATTGAGGTTCATATCGAAAATACTTGCGGCAAATGAGTACTAGTGGACAATGGGCCTGGTGTCAACCTTTGTACTATATATCTCATTTAATGCTTAGGGTACGATGAATTGGATTTAATACAAGAGATAAGATGAGGAGGATCCAGTTGGATCCAATTCACCAAAAATTGGATTGGATCTATGTCTAAATGGTTTCAAAGTATGTCTAAATGTTGACACCTATTTTGGTGAATTGGATTTTATCGTACGATGAATTAGATTGAATAGGATCTTATAGATGAGGAGGATCCAATTGCTAATTTTTTTGAAAATCCCTCACATTCGCACTGTGTGACCCAACTATGGATCAACTCCTTCCGACTCTTGAAACACTACAAGACGGTTTAACATCACTAATTGAAGAAACCATTGATATTAATATCGACACTGAAGAGGACCCCAAAATTCTCAAACTGGGGGCATCTTTATCTATAGAAGAACAAGCCATCTTTACAACACTCCTTAAATAATTCTCGGACATATTCACATGGTCCTATGTGGATATGCCCGGACTTGATCCATCCCTGGTGGTTCATAATCTAGTGGTACATAAAGATGCAAAACCCTAGTCAAATAGAAGCTACGCAAAATGCATCCAAAGGTAGCCTTACTCGTCAAAGAAGAACTCCAAAATCTGTTCAATGTTGGTTTCATCTAGCCTATTGAATATTCTAAATAGATTTCTAATATAGTCCCAAAGAGGGAAAAAAGACTAGGGGCATTCACATTTGTATGGATTTTCACGATATTAACAAATATTGCCCTAAAGATGATTTTCCATTACCAAATATCGACATGATCATGGATACTGTGGGAACAAAAATTATCTCTCACAGATGGCTTTTCGGCTATAATCAAATCAAAATAGTAGAATAAGATCAACAAAAAATCACTTTCACTACACCATGGGGTACATTTTGCTATCAAGTCATGCCCTTTGGTCTTAAAAATGTCAAAGCCACATATCAACATGCCATGACCGTCATCTTTCATGATATGATGCACGACATTGTTGAAGATTATGTCAATGAAATTCTTGGAAAATCTAAAACCAAATAAGAACATCCTATGGTTCTTCACCGCATTTTTGAAATACTCCGAGAATATAAAGTTTGACTCAACCCTAAGAAATGTGTTTTCGATGTCACATTAGGAAAGCTACTTGGCTTCATTGTCTAACGTTGCGGCATAAAATTGATCCAGACAAATTCAAATTTGTTGTTGAAATGCCTCCACCTACCAATCTAAAGTAACTCATAAGTCTACAGGGAAAAATTCAGGCCATCAGAAGGTTCATAGCGCAACTTGCTAATAAGTGTCATCCATTCCATCATTTGCTTAAAAAGGGAACAATTTTCCATTGGAATGAATAATGTCAAGCATCTTTTGATAAAATCAAAGAATATCTACTACATCCTCCAGTCTTAGTGCCTCCCACTCTAGGAATTCCTCTTCTCCTCTATATTTTAGCTACTCAAAGATGCCTGGGAGCTCTCCTTACACAACATGATGTCAATGGAAAAGAACAAGCCATCTATTACCTAAGTCAAACATTAATTGCTTATGAGCTCAACTACACTCCTATCGAAAAAGCATGTCTTTTTGTTGTCTTTACCTCTCAAAATTTGTGGCATTATATGCTCAACAATATAATAAAGCTCATTGCTAAAGTAGATCCACTCAAATATCTACTCTCAAAATCATCTTTGACAGGACGAATGGATAAATGGATTATGCTCTTGAGTGAATTTGAAATTGAATATGTTAATCAAAAAGCTATCAAAGTACAAGTTTTGACATATCAATTAGTAGAAGCTCTAGTTTCTAATTCCACGCCACTCAATACATGGTTCCCAGATGAATCAATATTCACTATCGAAGAATCAAATAGCTAGACATTATACTTTGATGGCTCTTTCAAAATCATGGCTCAGGAGCAGACATCATATTCATTACACCTCAAGGAGTTTTCCCCTGCACTAACAATATAGTTGAATATGAGGCACTTATAGCTGGACTCAGAATGGCTATCCAGTGGAATATCAAAAATCTTAATGTATTTGGTGACTCGTAACTCATAATCAAATAGTTTAATGATGAATACTCAACCAAAGATGAAAAACTTGTTCCATATAAGCTAATGGTGGACAACTTCAAGCTTTACTTTCAACATTTTTCAATTTGAGCGGAGTTCCACGAACAAATAACAAATTAGGAGATGCAATGAATACTAGTTCTCTCTTGAACATGCCTTTAGATTCCCATAACTCACAATTCTTGGTTGAACAACTCATGGTTCTAGCATATGACATCCTGAATCTAAAATGGTATGTGAGATTGTTGATCCCAACTCCCCATGGTACCATGACATCTATACTTATCTCCATGACCATATCCTTCCACCCGACCTTCCTCACACCATCACAAATCCTTCATCCAACGTGCATCCAAATTCACCATCCTGGCAACACCCTCTACCATAGAGGATATGATGGAACCTTGTTACGATGCCTTAACTCACAAGAGGTCGAATTAGCAATCAAGGAAGTTCATGACGGCATCTACGGTGCTCATACAAAGTGGCATGGTAATTTCCAAGAAACTTCTACACACACTATATACTATTGGCCTACCATGGAAAAAGATGCATGCTCATATGTCTATAAATGCATCCCATGCCAAAAACATGTTGACCTCATCCATGCACCTTCTCAAGCTTTGCATCCCATCACTACTCCATGACCATTTTCTACCTGGGGTCTCGATCTCATGGGTAAGCTTAATCCCACCTCATCTAATGGTCACAAATTCATCATTACTACTACGGAATACTTTACCAAATGGGTCGAAGCCATTCCGCTCACTTATGTCACTGGAAAGCAAATATCAAAATTCATCCTTAATCATATCATTTTCCGCTATGGTATTCCATCTTCCATTATCATGGACAATGGTAAATCCTTCAAAAATCATGAAGTCTGTGAACTTTGTGATCACTTCCACATCAAGCTTAAGTTCTCCACCCCATACTACCCACAAGGCAATGGCCAATCCAAAGCATCCAACAAAACACTCAAACACATCCTTGGAAAAATTTCAATCAAGAAGGACACAATTGGCATACACAAATCTATCCTACCTTGTGGGCCTACCATAGATCCATTTGCACCCCCACTAGCTCCACTCCATATTCCCTTGTCTTCGGCATCGAAGATATCCTACCCATTGAGATTGAACTCCTTTCTCTCCACATTTCTATCCAATACCTTATCGAAGATGAAGACTATCACGTGCACCGCCTTCAAGAACTCAAACTACTAGATGATAAATGCCTCCAAGCCTTAGAACATCTCAAAGCTTACCAAAATCACCTTCGCATATCATATAGCAAATGCATCAAAACTCGTGAATTTGAAGTTGGTAACCTGGTCCTTAAAGAGAACCAATGCAACACTAATGCAGATCATGAAAATAAAGGAAATTTCAAACCAAATTGGCTTGAACCTTACGTCATCATAGCAAAATTTGGCTCTGGTGCTTATAAGCTTACTACCCAAGACGGGTATGAGTTGGATGATCCCATGAACATCATGCATCTTAAACACTTTTATGCTTAAGTTCCTATCAAACATATCAAACATCCAATTATTCACAAAAAGGAAAAATAATCCTTTAAAACCACTTCGATGGCACCTTGGGTAAGTACCATGGTGAAAACTAGTTTTCAAGCGTTATGGTAAGCTAGATCATATGTCCACTAGTGTCTCGCATATGTGTTAGCACACCGGGGAAATCCCTTTATCTATACACGTATTTTCCATCCCTATCCACACTCCTCTCCTACTATCCTAAATCCAAACTTCTTTTGGTCCTAACTAAAAGTAATGGTTCTATCATGACCGAGAATATTATCTTGATCCTCACAAAGGTCTCCTTGACTACACAAAATTTTGATCTTACGCAACATGAGATAGATTCAAGCCTCACATCAATGCCAAGAAATGCAACCCTTGTAAGATCCTGAGGCTTTCATTCCTTCTCATCCCCCCATCTATCTGTCATCGTCATATCTTCCTCTTTTCAATCGCTTTCCTTTTCTCTCTATTATTCTGCTTCATTTAGTGGAATGGTTACATTATAAATATATGCACAATTAGATTACTTTTTACATTTACTTTGTATAATAGCATTGTAAAAATTCCATAACATTTACCATATGTATATACCCACTTGATATGTAAATCATCACATCCATACTTAATCTACACTATCCACATCAACATTAAGCACCAAACTAAAAATTACAAACTACTACCCATAATAACATTACATAACCATTTCCACATCTCATAATCCAGTTCAAACTAAATACTAAACCATAACAAACATATCATCATCAAAATGCAACAAATAACCACATAATCATAGCAATAAATAATCATCATTATATCAAACATCATAATCCATCTACAATCCTCATCATAAATATCCATTCATTTTACATCCAAATTAATAAAAATTGGCATTATTCATATATCTATGCATCTCATCAAAATCAACACATCAAAATCATTTCATCATCACATATAATCTAATCATCTAACATCATCACATCACAATAAAACTACATCAAATCGCCATCTAACCTCATAAACAATAAATGTCCCTAAACATCATCACCATGCATATACCTCAAACTCGTCAAAACCTCAAGTAATCACAAATACCTCATCATAAACCCATCATATGCGTAAAAAACATCAAAACAAATTATGTCATCGCATTATCAAAATCATACATCTCTGTCTCATCAATATACATATATACATCAAAATTGTGACCATCTTGGTCATCATATACATCATGATACAAAAGAATAAAGAACAGAATCCCATATGGGTCATGTACATACATCCAAAGTCGGTGTTCATCCCTACATCAAGCTAAATGCATCATCTCATGGTGTAGACATAAAATCACGCACTTGGGTACATTTCTAGGTCCTAATCACATACTACTATTCATATGATTCCTAAGCGAGAAAACTAGTAATTGACATCTATCTTTGGCCTCTTTTATGTCTTTCTGGTTTCCTCTTTGGTCTTACACACCCCACAACCCAAGTATGATCTTCATTGCTTTATCTTTATTGACTCGAACACCAAGACCTAGCCAAGATGCCAACGCTTAGGCACCCTCACCCCCTTTGGGTGCCCCCAACCTCGTTGTATGTTGTTTGCCCCTTTTGGGCCTCTTTTATATTTTGGGCATCTTGTTTTCTTATGGGTTGGCCTTTTAGTTTTCAATTACGAAATTCAAACAAGGGAATCATATAAATACAAAGATATGTGACCATAATAAAGGACCAAGCTTTAAGCATCTACTATCACCACCTAAGGTTGCATCCAAAGGCATTCTAAGAGCATCAAAGAATCCATCTAGCTATCATTTAAGGGAAAAGGGACTGCATTTTTCTACATACACTTCATAGGAGGGGAAGTTCATTTTTCCATACACACATCTACTTACATTGTTACATCTAACTATTTTTTGCTATCAAGTATATCTTGCACAAGAGCCTCCTAGGGCATGATTCTACACACACACACATAACTACATGGAGTCTGAGATGTAGTGCAACACTCAATTATAAGTTCACTCTGTCGAGTGACCACCGAGTCAATCCAACTCCCCATTTGCATATTTTTCTTTTTAGGATTTGATGTGTTTTGGGGTTTTGTAGGAGATCATTTGTTTTCGGAGTTACTGGTGAATCTGCAAACATAGTGCGACACATAAGAAATCAACAACAAAGGTTAGTGACATTGGTGCGACACAAGAAGAATCAAATCTCAACCATTTTTACAGTCATAGATGCCCAAGCGTAGACTCTAGCGCTAGGTGCCCCGACCTAACACAGGCACCCTGGTTCAACTTATTCCGACAATTCCACAATTTTTTTGTGTGCGGTTGTGACAATTTCCTCCTCTTGTTCATCATTATTCTAGTCCAGAATACTTCAGGATCAATTGCGAAATCAATTAATTCTTCTACTCTCTCTTACACCTAGGGTTTCATATTTCTTTAGCTTATTGCTTAGGTCAGATATGTACTTTATTGCTTTATTTATCACATGTGACTCTACAATTAGGGTTTTACAAATTCCATATTTGTTAAATCATTTGGTGAACTTGTCACTTGAACTCAACCTTGCTTCTAGGTATTTTGTTATCTTTTTTATAATGGCTCAATATTCTGAACCATTTACTGAAGCCCACCTTCAAGATCTCAATGATCATCTTGTTGAGCATCCCCAAGATCTAGATCTATTCTTATCCGATGCCCATGAGGAGGTTAGTAATCTTATTGAACTTAATATTCCTACATCCATCTCTACTTCTATGCTTATTACTACTCAACCCCCTACTTGTACTCTTCTACCTACTTCTATTGCTCATGTATATGTTCCTACTTCCACCAACCACTTCACTCCACCTCTTTTTTCTCACACACGGAAAGTATCTTTCGTTGGCACTCAAGACCGAACTTGTCTCTATCAGGATCTCCAAGTTCAAATATGTCAACTATAGCAGGCTATTTCTTGTGCATTTCCACCTCTTGATTCAACTTTGCTACTTCATTCTCCTTTTGCACCCATCGTTTCCACTTATACACTTCCTCCAAACTTCGTCACTCCCAAGCTCCCCACATTCAATGGCCATGGTGATCCTCAAGAGAATCTCGAGCATTTCATGTAGCGTGTCTAGATTATGTGGATGATCATACTTTATTAGCAAAGATCTTTCTTAGAAGTCTTCAAGATTATGCAATGCATTGGTTCTACAATCTATCTATCCATTCGGTAATTTTATTTACGCATTTAGCCGATGTTTTTCTCACGCATTTTTTAATCAATATCGATTCAAAGATATCTTATGCTCAACTTGCATAAATTAAACAAGGATCTAATGAGCATCTAGCAGATTATGTCTTACGATATAAGAACAACTTAGCTAAGATGTCTAATGTACTTCGGACTTTGAATTGCAAGATCTATTTGTCCAAAGTCTCTTACCACCTCTGCAGGATAACATCATCTTTGAGACCTCTCCATCATTTGATAAGCTATGTCATATTCTTAAGCTACACAAAAACAAACTATTATCTATGGGAAAGCTTAAATATCATGATCAAGCTTCATCTTCTATGCGATTTCAAAGCAAATCAACTTTCAAGCCATCTACTAAGCCTATTGAAGAAAAAGCTATTATTAACATTGTCTCTACTCCTGAAAAGCTTCAATGAAACCTCCAAAGTGTACATTTACTAAATTCCTTGTGCTTCACATATTCTATTACCATAACTCATTGAGAGTAATATTATTGTGCTTCCTCCTCCACTTAATCTGGATCCATCTCAACCTAAAGGACGCAATTATAAAGAAAATTTTAGATGCGACTATCATCAATATATCGGGCATTCTATGGATCAATGTTTAAAGCTCATACATCTAATTCAAGATATTATTGACATATGTGACTTTATTGCTTTATTTATCATATGTGACTGCAACTAGGGTTTTACAAATTTCATATTTGTTAAATCACTTGGCTCATCTCCTCCATCTCGCACCCCCATCTCGCATCGGCCACCACACCTGGTAGTATTTCATGAAGTCGTTGACCGAAGTTTCCCCCTCTCACCATGTAAGTCACATACCACGGTAACTCGGGTAGCCTAGCGGTCAAAATGCGCTCATAGTAGCGCATCTCCTTTCCTAGGGCTTGATATTGTCCCAGCGTCACATCGCCCTTAGTGGCATCATCATCTGCTCCCGAGATACTCCCCGACACGTCCATTGTAGTATCCAATGCACTATGCACGGCCCTATAAGCCTCTCTAAAGAAAGTGGCATTTATCTCATTGTTGTGTGTGGTGTGATTCTCTCCCGTCATGCAATATCTCACTCCTAACGAGTCATATCTAACTCCACCCGAAAATGGGTTATCTCGGCGGTCAATCCCTATCTCCACCCCCGCTCTGTTATTGTCTCAAACCATTAATAAGCTACTAAATCCTTTCAGTTCTACCCATAGGTGAGTTATCTCGCATCTCTCTCGATCCACCTCTCAACCCACAAAAATCGAAAACATGCTTGATATCCACCTCAAATCTCGTATCACTATCATCATGCAAGCCACACCTCTATCCCTCAAGCCGCCTATCTCCTTCGCTTTGGCATGGGCCTCGATCTCTAACTTGTTAATCCATGCCTGTAACTCGACCCTAAAGGACCTACACTGTAAACCCTATACCGGTGGCCTTGATATATCTTCTTGTGATGGAACAATGATGCAGAAGTGGCCTAGTTAAATCATCAATCTCCATCATATCAGGATCCTACCTATCTGGAATCGGATATGGTCCTCCCCCGCACCTTGGTGCCTATGGTACTAGATGCTTCCCATCAAGAGGACCACCCAAGAGTATGATAACATGAAGTGCTCGTGGTAACTCCTCCTCATCCCGCTCATCCCGAGGTACATGCAATACTACTACTTATCCTGTGGGCCCCTCCTATACACATGTCTCCTCCCATGAACAAACTATAGCCCTCTTAATGGTCATGTCATCATGACCAACTTGATCTCCCGCCACCACTCCCGATACCCCTACTAGGTCCTCGGATTCGCTACATCTAGCAGAGCCCCTCCATTGATCAATTTGTACCTCGTCAAAGTTAACTCTAGTCACCTCTACATGAATCGAGAACCCCAATCCTCAATCTCCCGGTTAGTCGTGTAAATAGGTGAAATTCTACTGGTATCCCATGTTTGATCCCCATCGCCGAAGGCCGCGATCTAGCTTGTATCGCTCAATCATATATGGAGGACCTCCCACCAAGAAAAATAGAGTCGGGATCTGCTCAACTCTACCTATTTCCCATCCCATGCCTCATAGTGATGATACGAGTGCCACATAATATCTCCTACATCTAGCTCATCTTAGCCTCACTTGTAATGGTCTATAACCCCTAGTTTCTCCCTCCTAGCCATGTGCATATACCATGCGTACATTGAAGGCTCTCCATCATGTCATTGCCATTAGATGCCTACTAGCTTTGCTCACATCTCTATGATTATAACTCCATATCGTAATACAATACTTGCTCTAATGCTACTACCTCATCGGTAGGCCACTCTAATCTAAAAATGGATCAGGAAAAGCACAATTCTATGTAATCTCTACATTTGATACTTGCTCTATAGGTTCTCATCTCATTCTATCTTCATAAGATGGTCTAGTCAGGTTGGGGGTGATCTAGACACCTCCGAATGACATTTTGGGCCATTTGATGTTCTTTTTGTGGATTTTTCAGTTTTCGGTCACACAACTGCCCTTACTGGCGGTTACGTAACCACTGCTCATGTATGAGAGGCGGTTGCATAACCACCATGATGGTTAAGTAACCACCGCGACAGTTACATAACCATCGAGCCTTTGCAACAAGTGGCAATCTGTGCGATACGGTTCCGTAACTTGGGAACTCAACAAGTTGACAAAATGTTTGAGCTTCCCAACCAATTCATTTCACCTCTCCACGCATCCCTGAGCTGAGAAACTATAAATATGAGCTTGAATAATGATTCAAGCAAGTGATTTTGGGTGAATTCAATTATGAGAAAAGTTAGAGAGTTGGATTCTTTTCTTGTTTGTTCATTGTGAAGAGTTCTTAATTGTTTGAAAGATTGTGAGCAAGTAGATACAATTAGAAGGAGTATTCATCTTTCTTGAAGGCCAATTTGGCAGTAAGTTGTATCATTTGAGATTACATAGTGAAGGGGAGCTAATTTTCTCACCCACTGGAGTTTTTCCCACCTTGGGTTTCTCTAGGATAAATCTTGTCTCATTCTTGTCTCTCTCTTTTTAATTTGTAGTTAATTATGTGTGGATTATTGCACTTTAACTTAGTTAATAAAGAACTTAGATAATTCATTCATATTTCATGAGCATAGTGATCTATTGATTGTTAGAATTAAGTAGTTTACAGATCAGATTGGTATCAAAGCAGTTAAGATTTCAGTGTTTTGTGTGGTTAACTTGTGTTGAGATTGTAGTTAGATGCCCCATACCGAAAGGGAAAAGAAAGAGGTGAAGGCACCTACAAGGAAGTGGAAGCAAGGAATTCGGGAGATGGCTCAAGATATGATGCAGAGGATAGTGGTTAAGAGCATTTCTACAAGTTGGAGGCTAACGTGGCAAGTTTGTCCAAAGATGTGGGCAATATTTCCTTGTCCATTGGGAAATTGGAGTCCATCATGGGACTACTCATGGAGAAGCTTGGTGTTACAAATGAGACACCAGAAGATCATGAAGAAGAGGTTTGTGAAGAACCATCCCATGCCATTCCCACACCTCCTCCATTCAAAGTAAAGGCCAAGATCGAAATTGAGCCTTATGATGGTGAATGTTGAGAAGCTAGACCATTGGCTAACTCAACTAGAGGTATATTTTAGTTTGCATCAAATTAATGAAAGTCAGAAGATTTCCTTTGCTCGTTAAAATTAACCAAACATGCTTTAACTTGGTTTGAAATTTATGTTCATACATTGGTTGTTAAGAAGCTTCCTCCAATTACTAAGTGGGATGTTTTTAAGAAGCTAATCCAAAAACAATTTTATCCTATTTGTTATGAGGAAGAGAGGTCCATATATTGGCAATATCTCAGGAAGAAACAATGCCAGACTATGTAGGAGTATACCAATGAGTTCAGGAAGAAAGTTATTCAGATGGGAAAGGATGTAGCATTGGGACCTATTGATGAAGTATATCGGTGGAATATACAGCCATTTGAGGAAACTTGTCCTCTTGGCCAAGCTTGCGAACGTAGATAAAGCTCATACGTAAGCTCATTGTTTGGAGATGGACAAGAAAAAGAGTTAATCTACCTCTCAGCATGATTTGAACAAACAAGGTGACACCAAGAAGAAGGACAAAGGAAAAGGAAAGGGTAAGAAAAATGCTACTTCTATTTCTAAAAAGGACACTAAAATTCATTATGGGCATTGTGATGTTAACACTCATTATGAGGAGAAATTTTATAAGCTCCACCCAGAATTACATCCCTTTAAGAACAAGAAGAATAAGAAGATGACCATGACTACCCTCCAAGGAGAGGAAGTATTTTGTAGTGAAGAGGTGGATGAAACTATGTGTTGTGCCTCCGTCTAGAGAGGTATATTTGAGTAGTAATAATGTTGTTCAAGAAAACGAGCTAACGAATATTTTTCATTTAAATATTCAAGTGAAGAAAACTAAGGTGGATGCTCTTTTTGATACATGTTCTCAAGCTAATTTAATTAGTAAAGAGTTAGTGGAAAAGTTGAAGTTGGAAACTTATAGTCACCCAAGTCCGTATTCTTTGGGTTGGGTAAAGAAAGGTGTAGACATCAAGGTAACGAAGTAGTGTAAGATCACTTTTGGTATTGACAAAAAGTTTATTGATGAAGTTATTATGGATGTTGTTCCCCTTGATGTGTGTGGTGTAGTTTTGGCAGCCCATATTTGTATGTTAGGGATGTTATCTTTGTAAGGAGAGCCAATCAGTACCACTTGGTAAAGGATGGTAAGAACTACATCATTTCAGCCTATTCAGGAGATTCAAATATATCTTTGGTAAGTGCCAATGAATCCCAAAGCTCATTAATGCTAGTGGTAAATTTGCATTGCTTATGTTGAGGGATATGCTAGATGATGAGATTGTTACCTCTAAAACCACTTGTAGCATGTTTTCTAATAAAGAGCAGACACATATAACAGAGTTGGTTCAGCATTTTAGAGAGGTCTTTCAGGAACCTATAGGGCTACCCCCAGTCAGGGAAATTAAGCACGAGATCCACTTGTTACACAATAGTCTGCTTCAGGGCTTGGGATTATATATGAAATCTTTGAAAGATGCCAATGAGGTAAAACAATAGTTGTAGTCTTTGATTAAACAAGGTATAATTCGTCCTAGCACTTCTCCATGTGGTTTTCCTATTGTTTTAGTACCTAAGAAAGATGGTTCATGGAGAATGTGTGTTGATTATAGAGCTTTAAATAAAATAACCATCAAGAATAGGTACCCTCTTCCTCGCATTGATGATTTATTAGATCAATTACAACATGCTAAATATTTTACTAAGCTTGATTTGAAGTCTGGGTATCATCAAGTGCGGATTAAGGAAGAGGACATTTGGAAGACAACATTCAAGACCAGACAAGGGTTATATGAATGGTTGGTATTACTGTTTGGGCTATGTAATGCACCAACTACCTTCATGAGGTTGATGAATGAGGTAATGAGGTCGTTTATTGATTCCTTTGTTATTGTGTACTTGGATGACATTTTGGTTTTTAGCAGAACTTTTGAGGATCATATTGATCATTTACGTCAAGTTTTGCAAGTTCTTAAGGAGAACCGACTTGTGTTAAATGAAAAGAAGTGTGATTTTACACAACAGTCACTTGTCTTTTTGGGACATGTGGTTGGATATGGAGAGTTAAGGATTGATCGGCTAAGATAGAGGCCATTCATAATTGACCTACATTATCAAGTTTGATAGAGACTAGGAGTTTTGTTGGAGCAGTTCAAGTATTTACGAATGTTCATTAAGAACTTCTCTTCCATAGCGGTGCCACTACATTCAGTGAAGGGGGTAAGACATTTGATTGGGGTAAGGAACAACAATTTACTTTTGAATCATTTAAATATAAAATCATTCATGCTCCATTTTGGCTTTACCTAACTTACAACTTCCCTTTGAAGTGGAAACCGATGTCAGTGACTATACTTTTATGGGGTTTTCCTACTTCGGGAGGGTAGGCGGTATGTTATCACTTTGAATTGTTTCATGGTGCAATTTTGAATTATTGTACTTATGAAAAAGAATTGTATGCTCTTATTCAAGAAGTTAAGAAATGGAAACATTATTTGATGGGTAAGGAAACTATCATTCATACGGATCATCAACCTCTTCAATATTTGTAGGCTCAAAGTAAACTTCAACAACACAAGCATTATAAATGGATGGGTTTCTTACACCAATTTCATTTGATTATTAAATATAAAAATGTGTGACTAATAAATTAGATGACATGTTATCTAGACCTCATTTGATTTTAGATGTGGACACGTTAACTCTTCTTGAGCCTTTTATGTGTGAAGCATATCAGGAAGGCTATGAGTAGGATTTGGATTTTGTAGAGATTTTTCAGAAATTTGCAAGTGAAGGATTTGCACCTAAAGGAGAATACTACTTATAGGATGGTTTTCTCTACAAGAACAAGAAACTTTGTGTGCCTAGGAGGGAAAGAGTGCAGTTGATGAGAGAAGCACACACTTCCATGGTAGCTGGTCACTTTGGTGTGACAAAGACTATAGCGCACTTACAGAGGTATGTGTATTGGCCAAACATGCAAGCTGAGGTTGCTAAATTCATCAGGGGTTGTGTTTTATTCAGTATAAGAAATCCTAATAATAGGAAGTTAGGGTTATATATGCCATTTCCAGTTCCTTCTCGACCATGGGAAAGTATCTCCATGGATTTTGTGGGTGGTTTTCCTACCACCAAAAAGGTCATGATTATATATTTGTGATTGTAGATTGATTTAGAAAAATGTGTATTCTTATTCCTTGCAAAAAGACCATTAAGGCCAGTGATGCACTGAGTTATTTTTTGCTAATGTGTGGGTTCACTTTGGTTTGCCTAGTTCTATTGTGTCAAACAGGGACTCACGGTTTGTAGGGAATTTTTGGTCTACTTTATGGGAAAAGATGGATACGAAGCTAAAGAGGTCTATCGCCTTTCATCCACAGATAGATGGGAAAACAGAGGTGGTGAATTGTACCTTGGTCCAGCTCTTGAGAGGGTATAACATGAAACATCTAAGGACCTAGGATGAAAACTTAGTGTATATCCAACATTCTTATAATAATGTTTTGGCATATTTGTATAAGAGTGTTTTTATGTTGTTTTAAGATTACCATGCTTTGAGATAATGGGAAAGTGAAATTAGAGGTCCATAAAGCTGAGAATTTTATTAAGAAAATTCAGTAAATACACCTTCAGGTACAAAAGAGGTTAACATAGTCATAAGCCAAGTACAAAGCACGACATGATTAGCATAGGATTGAACATTCCTTCCTTGTTGGAAACAAGGTATGGTTTTATTTGAGTTGGGATAGGCTACAAGGGAAAGCTAAGAAACTCAAACCTCTTCGTTATGGCCCATTTGAAATTCTGGAACAAGTGGGTAAGAATGCATTTCGCTTGGATTTTCCTCCTTATATGAAGATTTATTTAGTTGTGAATGTTGAAAACTTACATTTTTAGCCCTTCATGTTGGATGATGAACAATAAGGGGTACTGCTTCCGTCTATTGAGGATCTTGCTCTAGATGATCATCTAGAATTGGAGGAAGATATAGTTCTACAATGGAAAGAAAGGACAACACAGAGAAGAGTGCAGGACAAGTGGTTGATTGGGTCGGAAGGACAACGACCATCCAAGGCCAAGTGGTAATCCAGAGAAGATGTGGGGAAGAAATTTCCTCACCTCATCAGTCCTTGAAGATTTTAGGGACTTAAAAGCCTCAAATTGTGGAGGTATGATAAAAAAATGGATAAGGAAAAACCCAATTCTATGTAATCTCTACATTTGATACTTGTTCTATAGGTTCTCGGCTCATTTTGTCTTCACAAGCTGGTCTAGTCAGGTGGGGTGATCCGGACACCTCCGAATGACATTTATGGACATTTGATGTTATGTTTGGGGAATTTTTAGTTGTTGATCATGCAACCACCCCAACGGTTACTTAACCACCACTCACGTGTAGAGAGGCGGTTGTGCAACCACTGTGGCGATTACATAATCTTCATGGCGGTTATGTAATTGCGGCCTACAAAGAAACAACGATCCTATGTGATACAGTTCCAAAACTTGGGAACTCAATAGTTGCAAATGGTTGAGCTTCCCAACCGATTCGTTTCACCTCTCTACGCATCCCTCGAGAGTTGAGCCACTATAAATACGAGCTTAAAGAATGATTCCGATAAGTGATTTTGGGTGAATTCAATTGTGAGCAAAGTTGGAGAGTTGGATTCTTTTCTTGTTTGTTCATTGTGAAGAGTTCTTAATTGTTTGAGAGATTGTGAGCAAGTAGATACAATTAGGAGTATTCATCTTTCTTGAAGGCTAATTTAGTAGTAAGTTGTATCATTTGAGATTACATAGTGAAGGGGAGCTAATTTGCTCACCCACTAGAGTTTTTCCCACCTTGGGTTTCTCCAGGATAAATCTTGTCTCATTCTTGTCTATCTCTTTTCAATTTGCAGTTAATTGTGTGTGGATTATTGCACTTTAACTTGGTTAATAAAGAACTCAGATACTTCATTCATATTTCATGAGCATAGTGATTTGTTGATTGTTAGAATCAAATAGTTTATGGATCCATGACATGGCGAGCTAATCTTGTAGGTGCCAAGTATATACATTCTACAAATGCCGCATCAAATGTACTACATTTACAAATCCAATACAAAATTACCGTCCTCCTCCATCAAGAAATAAAATGTAACTAATCAGCGAACATAACAACATAGAGACTCACTCCATATAATCCTCTCAGGAATAGATGCCCAAATCTATTTGTAACCTCGCCGTGGTGCATCCTTGATAGCCGTCAACAACTAAAATCAGGTTTTGGGTCTATCTCTATGCTAAACCACACACTCCCCCTCCAATGCAACCCAGTAGATACAACAAACGTCCATTAAAGTCACCGGCATCTCCCTGCTGAAACCAAAATGTGTTGGTCTCTAAATGTCATCTCTCCGCCAATGTTGTCAATAGAGCCCGATCTACTTGCATGGATGACATCCTTGCTATAAGAAGTAATCAATCCACATCTAATAGACAAACCTCCTCATCCTGTAGTCCTCCTAAGAATGTCGATAATGTTGCGGAGCGTTGATGCCTAACCCGAACAATATCTAACGTCATTTGCATACACCAAACCACACATATTAGTTCCCCATCATCCCTAAATCTACCCGCTATCCCCCATTCTAACCTACTATCCCTCAAAGCACCTTAAAACCCCCTCTAAAAAAAGTACTACTTTATCTTGTAAAATCGCTACATTATCACGCATATGCGCCAAACCTAGGCATAAGTGCCAATCATTTTCAAAAGCACTACAACCCATCCAAGACTCGTGGCATATGCGCTAAACCCTATCTTGTTTCCTCATAGGTGCTTTACCATATATAACATATGCACCAATCCTCATCAAAAGCGCCAAACCAAAGCATAGGCACCAAACCCTATCCCTACCCCCGACGTATAAGTGCTAATCTTTAACCCACCCCTACCCCCAACATAAAAGTGCTTCTATATAGTACAAAAGCACCATTTCATAGTGCATAGGTGCCTATTCGTGCACATAAGTACCAATCCATACCCCTTCCTAGCGCCAAATAACCTAGAAATCCCCAAAAATCCAAAAAAACATGAAAAATAGAAAACACAAAAATAAAAAAGGTACTTACCACTTGTCCATTTCTCTGCATTAGTCACTGATACTCCCTCACCATGTCCACTTGGTGCTCGGTGTCACCGAATAAGACATAATGATTTCTCAAAGGCTCTCATTTCTATATTACATGTAGTGAAAATGACTTGCCACATGGTCCCTAAAGCCATTTTATACCTCTCATGATGCACTAACGGCACTCCAGACGCCCTTCCTTCCACCCCCTTCGTCCATTTTTCCTCTTGTTTCTTTCTACCCTACCAAAATTTTCCCTCCTATCGCAAAAAATTCAAAAAATCAAATTAAAAAAATCATAAAATTTTAAAAAAAAAAAAAAATCGTGATTTTTTCCAAAAAAAACTTTAAAAATAAAATTTTTTTAAAAATTTACAAAATTTCCAACAATGGTCAAACCTCATCCACTTGGTCAAACTATTCACAAATCCACCCCATCACCACAACCTAGTAAATGCCTTGACCTCAATCACCCACTTTCTCTTGTTTTGCATGTGTGAATGTGAATGTTTACTTTATTTCTTGCATCTTTTATTTTTCGGCCGATGATATGAGGCCCCTTTGTTTCTTTTTGTTTTGCAGTACCCAATGATATGAGGACCATTTTTTTGTAGTAATTTGTTTGATGATATGAGGACAAGGGCATTTCGCAATTCAATCATCATGGTCTTTATACCTTGGTGTATTTTGCTCTATGCCACATTAATAACATAGCTAATGATAAAAGTGTGGAAAGTTTTGTTGGTCCGAAAATGTCGCGTAAGGCGAGATCTATGGATAGACAAGCCAACAAAGTGTTGCGCAGGCTTAGCCCTCTTTGAGACAAAGAAAGCTTAAACCGGTTTATTTATTTCTACTTAGCAGAATCTATGCAAGTCTCACAGATTCGCCTTTGGGGGTTGGGATCTCATCCCAAGAGAGTGTTCTGTGTGCGAAAAGAAAGGAATGAAAGAGAGAGAAGAGAAAGAACAGATCCGAAGGGAGAAAAGAAATGAATTCCAAAGCGAAGGGTCGAAGATCTATGCTTTTAGTTTGGTAGTAAATGAGCCAAACCTACTTGCATAAATAAACAAAGCAATACCGATAAACAAATGACGGAAAAGTAGATATGAATCTACAGATCAAACACATACAGATCTAACGTAAGAAAGATCTAATGTATAACACAGCTATTGAGCACAAAGTCTGAATAATTGTATTATTGTTCTTTTTCTACAAGAAAGCTCAAAGTCTTTCTCTCCTCACTTCTATTTCTATCTAAAAAATGTTCACCTCCTTTTTTGAATACAACAAGTATTCCAATATTTATAGAAGATGAGGGAGAGAGAAGGCAAAATGGAGCCAACCACTTATTTACAAAGATATTTACAAAATATCTAAAAGTCATGTTGACTTTGACAACTTGGATGGATGACATCATCCCATGATGCAACATGGATGATGTCATCATTTGTGCCAACTTACTTCAGATATTACGGAAAGAAAGTCGGAGAATAGAGAGGAGAAGAAGAAGAAGAAGAAGAAGAAGAAGCTACTCATCATCATCATCCTGCGGCCGAAAAGGGGTTGCCTGTTTCTGGTGCTGCTCAGGTGATGATATGTGGAACTGAGCGCGGTATTCCAAGAACTTGCTGATCATTGGCCCAAATTGATCCTGTGATGGATCCTTGTGCCGTTCACTGATTGCTTCGCAAGTCTCCCGCTCGTCTATGAGCTTTTCCGGGAGTTTGGAATAATCTTTACCCGCCTCGATTAGGGATCCGATGAAGTCCCTACAGGCCAGTAGGTTGTTGATGGATTCGATGTCGAACGTGACTTCTGGCCCTATCCCTTGAGAAGCTATCTCCTTGAAAACCCGGATAGTATCATCAGCTGATCTCAAGGTGAGGGAAGGAGTGAGCAACCCTGGAGTCATAGATAGAACAATTTTCTCCATTTGATGCATTGCATCCAGGGCCTCTTCCTTTACCTTGTCTATCTTTTCTAAAACAAACTCCAGCTGATCTATCCGATAGTCCAAAGTGGACATAGTTTTGTTGAGGGCCCTTGGATGGCCGAAGACTCCGAACTTGACCAGATCTTCGACTGAACAGTCGAACATTTGTTGGAAGGTCTCGTGCTGGAGTCTAGCATGTTCTAACTCTTCTGATATCGGGCCTGCTAATGCTTGGAGTTCCTTATTCGCCTTCTCGATGTTCAGGTATAAACTGATATATTCGGCGATTACTTTTTCACTATCTTTGAGGATCTGGCTCCTCCAAGCAGAAACAGCCATACCTTGCTCGCCGATTTTTGAATACTCATTAATCTTCTCCTGACTGAGCAGCTCAGGAGTCTCGGCGGCAGTTGTGGGAGGTGCACTTCCCATCTTCTGTAAGGCTTGGAAGTGGTATTTATTCGCTCCTCAAAAGTAGCCTCTTTTCTTCCTTTGTTTCTTGAAGCTTTTCGCAGAGTGCATCAATCGCGAAAGAGCTTCCCCCTGGAGACTTTCTGAGGATGTCCCCATTGTGACTTGGGTCACGGTGAAATCTGTTGGAGACAGATCTTCTTTCTCTTTGAGGGGGTTGGGGTATGCTATTTCCATGACTCTCTCACCTGCAGCGCTCTTTGAGAAGCGTGTAACCGGCTTGTGCTTCTTTACTCCTTTAGCTTCGGAATGATAAAAAGTCCATCGAGCGATGGGGACTTTCCTCTTTTGTTGGCTTAGCTGCTGAGAGATCCAAGCTGGTCCTATAGAAGAAGGACCAGAGACAGAGGGGGAGGCAGCAACGGTAGAAGAGGGGAAAAACGTGGAGACACGCGGCGGCGGCATCGAAAGAATAGCCGAGGAAGTGCCCACGGGAGAAAGGGAAACCGCAACCGCAGAAGACATAGGAAGGGAAGGGAGCTCGGAGATGAGGGAAGAAATGGAAGAAGACAAATCAGCAAGGGAGGAGAAGATAGATGAAGAGGCGGGGGAAAGAGTAGAAGAAGGGGCAGAGGACACAACCAAAGGAGTGGTTGCTTGAGTCACTCGAGGAGGGGAAGGAAGAGAAGAAGAAGGGATAGAAGGGACCTCGAAGTCAGAAGCGACACCGACATCCCGGGTGGATGGGCGTATAGGACTATCCTCTGTCAATTCTTTCTCTGGCGAATCCAGAGTTATTACTTGTTCAGGCTCTGAAGGAAGAGGACTTTCAGGGGCTTCCTCCTGAATGGTGCTAGGTTCACCTTCGGCACCTTTGCCTTTCAAAGCAGCTTTCTTTGACCTCGAGGTGCGTTGCCCAAAGGGAAGTCGTGAAATCTACCCCGAGGTAGATTAGTCCGCTCATGCGGCACCAATGCTCCGCTTCTCCGCATAGTTTCTTTTACCCTCTCCTCAATTGTTTGAGGAGCCTTGCTTCTGTCAATGTCCGGGAAGGGCCAATCATCCCCTTCTGTGTCATTATACACTTTGTCTACTTCGTCTTCCGTGGTTTGGAAGCCTTTTGGGACAATGGCCACTCCGTATTGGATGATTTCCGTTAATGCCAAGCGAGAGTGATCCTTTCTTCTGAGTTCCACCTCATGGAGAACGTCAATGTAAATATCCTCAATTTGAGGGACATGGATCGGATCAAGCTTAGCCCTTGGCAGGCAGCTCCTAGGATCGAAGGTAGGCCTGGCTGGGAAGTCATGTTTCAAATTTAGCAATTCCAGCTCTGCGAACATTTCCTTCGCCTTGTGATAGGAGGAGCATGTGTACCGGCCCACTGTGAGGGGGAAAGGAGTTCCGCCCTTCTTTCTTTTGAGGCACTTTTCATGGTATGTGACCAGCTGCCTTGATAACTCCAGTAGAATCAACTTTGGTCCAGCATACCTTGGTAGCCTGGTTGGCTCTCCCAAAAAGTTGGCAGCCCTTAGATAGGTGAACGTGGGAAATTGGGTGAACAAGGCTCCCCATTTCTCTGTGACTGCCACTATGTTCTTTGTTGTTCGGCTATGAGTCATGTTGGGCCTCAGCAGGCAGATGACGTGATAGAAGAATGCATCGTTAACTTTAGCAAATTGAGGGATACTATTCTCCAGCCTCAGCTCTGGATAGTAATCAAATATCTTGGCTTGAGGCCATACTCCACTTCGGTTGAGCCCTGGGTAATCCCTTGCCGATGCTGCAGCATAGACTACATAGGAGTTCATATGGAACACTCCCGTTGTGGCGAACTGTTGTAGCTGCTCAGAGATGGTGCTGCTGATTATTTCACCCCAGCAAAAGCGCTGATCGGGCAAATTCTTATTCATTGTTTCTAGGTACCGCAGCATCCACTTATGGAAATAGTGGGCATCTGAAAGCCCGAAGACTCTGCTCAAGAAGGTGATAGAATCACTGAGTTCCTCTGAGAAATCACTTCGGTGGATAGTCTGAGGCCACCGGGTCACTACCTTCTTATTCTTTAGGTAGACCTCATTCATTAACTGCATGCACTGGCCTTCGTTGTCTTCCCAGGCCTTGATGCATTCCTGTTGGCTAACAGCCACGTAGTTCCTGTGGTGAGGGATGCCAAGCATCAACTCAAAATGACGGGCAGTGAGGTTTATGACTACCTCGCCCTTGCTGTTCTCGACACATCTTGTGTCCTTGTTGAAGGATTGTGCAACAACCATCATGAATTCGTTGTTCACAGCGCTGACAGGGATTCCTCCGGCAAAGTGCAGGGCACTGCCTATTAGTTTGTCCATCCATGGACTTCTTGTAACCTTTTGAGTTCTAAGCCAGAACTCATCCATGTCAATGTGACCCAACCCGTAGTCCTGACATCCATACCGCACTCACTCGTGATTCGGGCATCCCGACTTTCTCGATATTTGTATTTCATTTCTTCTTCGTTAGCTTTGCCTTTCCTCTTGGTTTGGTGGGCTTCTTGCTTGATGTAGACATGTGTTCTTTTCGAACTCACCGCGATCCGCACGAAGAAGAAGAGAGACCCAATCCAAAAAGGTTGAATTAGTCATTTGATCTTCCATTGGAAAGCTTAGCAGTAAGGAGTTAGAGATTTAAAGGCTCAGTATGCGCAGAAAAATACAATTGGCGGTGCCAAATAGATAAGGCGCGCAAGAAAGGAATGTTGCAGAGGTTATATTGGCGCCAAAAGCGCATGGCGCATGGATGAAGCAGGTTGCATTTTATAACAGGGCGCACAGGAAATGCGTGTTACATTGGGGTTCGATGCGCCCTATGGCGCATGGAAAGATTGTGTAACATGGACGAATGATGCGCCAAAGGAATATAGCGCGGCGCATGGAGGGTTTACACAACATCATGTTATCAAGATCGGAGGTGCGCCCGCCTATGTAATCTTTATACTTGCGCGAAAAAGGCTTTTGTTGCATCAAACCGGGTGCGCTCTTTCGCGCATGGAAACATTATGCGAAGATGGACAAAGGGTGCGCCAAGGTTTTTAAGGAGGCGCGGGTTTTACACTTGGAGCATGCAAAAGGGGTGCGCTCAGGGCGCATGATTTCAAACTGCAGCAGGATGGAAAGGGGCGCCATTAGGCGCGGATTTTGAAAGTGTTGCATGGTGTGTGAGTGCGCCGAGGGGCGCAACTGTCCTTTTTGTAACAAGGCGCGCCAGTGCGCCAGAGAACACTTTCTCAAACATATTCATTCTTTTCTCCATTTCAAAGGCCGCTTGGACAAAGGGTTTCATATCAAAAGATCCTTAGACCAAGCCATTTTAAAACAGCTCCCCTTCCAGCAGATCTGGAAAGAGGGAGGAGGAGGAAAAGAAAAGAAAAGAAGAAAACAGGCCAGCAAACCAAGGGGGAAACCAGCCTAAACAAACCTCAGTAAAACAGGCCAGCAAACCAAAACGAAAACCAAGAAACGCCCAGACCAAGAACACGAAAGCGAGAACATGAAAGCACAGAATGGAAAAGAGGGAGAACCTCTTACCTTAGATATAGCAAAAGATTGGAAAGCGGGTCCACAGGGCGAGATAGCGACAGAGCAGAGCTGACAAATCCAGAGCAATCACGTGCTTGACAAAAGAATGAAAATGACATGGGCGCGCACGGATATTTATAGAAAAACCTGTCATTAATGCGCCACCAACCTTTTGAAATGGCGCATGGAAATCGTTGTCGACAAGGGAAAGCGTGCGCCCTTTGGCGCATGGAAGGAAATGGCAACTTAAGAATGAGCGCGCCTTTGGCGCACCAAATTCGTTGTCGACATAAAGTTATGTGCGCCCTTTGGCGCACCAAAACTTGGTGTAACATGGATACTATATGCGCCTTTGGCGCACCGAGAAGCGTGCTAACATGGAAAACCATGCGCCAAAGGCTTTTAAGGGGGCGCACCAAAAGTATGTGTTACGATGAAAATACATGCGCCCAGCCAAAAAGGCTCAAAAAGACTAAGTTCGAAAACTAGATTTCCCGGGGAGGGATTTTGCAATGTTTCGAACGCGAGGGATCCCTAACGAGGGATCGAAACAAAATTTTCGGTATGGTTATCGGTAAAATTGCCCTTGTCAATTTTACGGGATAACAGCTGGCTCTTTCTGGGGACTATCCCTGAGCAAACTCGGGGGTAGAGAATCCCAGATCACATGTGCCTATCCATTGGGTACGGAGTCAAAAACAAGGGGGACCGGAAGGAGAACAAAGGAAACACACAACAAACAAAAGCAAACACACAACGAAAGCAAACACACAACAAAGAGCAAACTGTACAAAGAAGAGAGCAAGCTCTACTTCCTGAAGATCTTGAGATGTTGCCCGCTATAGGGAAGCGGGAGCTCAGCTCCATCCAGATACGAGAGATAGAAACTATTCTCTCCATTGAGTTGCTTGATTTTGAAGGGCCCTCTCCATAGGGAATCAAACTTTCCGTGCATGCCCTTTGGTTCTCTTCGCTTGTCCCAAAGAAGGACGAGATCTCCTACTAGAAAATCTCTCTGCTTGGCCTTCTTGTCAAAAAGCCTCTTCACTTGATTCTGATGTTCAGTGATCCTGTCGACCACCTTTACTCTCTTTTCTTCAAGTTCTGCCAAATACATGATTCTCTTTTCTAGAGAACTCAAAAGTTTCATCTTCGATTGCTCGTGCAAGCGTAGAGCAGAAGTTCCGCAGAAATGGGAAGTTCAGCATCGTTGCCATATAACACTTGAAAAGGTGACATGCCGAGAGATCTCTTAGAGTAATGCGGTCCGCCCACAAAGCATCGTACAAAGACTTGTGTCACATCCGCTGATTTTCATCTACTAATTTCCGTATGATGGTCACCAAGTTCTTATTATCGGATTCCGCCCGACCATTTCCCCGAGGGTAATAATCGAGGCATGTGCTAAAGTTATTCCATATTCATAGCAAAAACTAATAACTTCCCGCCAAGAGAAGTTAGAAGCGTTATCAAGAACGATTTTGTCCGGAACACCGAACTCCGATGATGATATTTTCTTTGATAAAACCGCAAACTACCTCTAAGTGGCGTGCTTGACAGGTATGGCTTCCACCCATTTAGTGAAGTAATCCGTTCGTGAGGACATAGCTATGTCCAAAGACTCGATTGAGGATTGAGTGCACAATAAAATCAATTCCCATTATCACTCGAATGGTTCATTGATAATGACCGCCTAAGGGGAAGGGCAGCTAACTTGGGCTTGCCGACGATTAATTGTCGATGTGGTTCACACTTTGCCACCCAGGTAGCCGCATCTTGAAAAAGCGCGGCAAGAGTACCTGCTCGAATGATCTTGTGCCGTCATGGAAGAAGAAAATGGCCTCCACAGAATTGTGAAAACTTTCCAGCAGTTTTTTTACTTGTCGGGGCTTGTAACACATCGCAGAAGACACCGCCTATCCCGCGCTTATATAAACCGTCATCCCAGATGACATACTTAGCTCGCCCGAGCTTTATAGCACGCTTCTCCTTTCATAGAGTTAGGTGCATCGGCATTCGCCGTAGGTAAGGAAGAAAGCAATGTCGGAGTACCACTCATCACTGGTCGCAATAAATAGAACCAGAGGCAGAGAATCAGGCTCCTCTAGAGGGCTTTGCTCTTTGTCGGTATAATTCTCTCTTTCATCAGATTTTCTCGAACTCCTGTTTTGCACATTAGCCGACATGTGCCTTTACCCCTTACTACCTTGGTGGGTTTAATATCCAGGTCATATTCCTGGACTTTTGCGATCCAATTCCCTCTCAAACTTCCTAACTCCTGCTGAGTTAGAATTGATTTCACCGCGGTGTCGGGAACCAGCACCACCGTATGCGAGTTCAGAATGTAATACCTGAAATTCTTCACCGCTTTGACAACGGCAAAGGCGTGTTTTTCCAGCTGAGTCATTTTCAACTCGTGAGGCTTGAGAGGAGAACTCATGAATGCGATTGGAGATTCAATATCCTCCGAGTTCTTTTGCATTAGGATTGGCAGCATACGTATGTTCTGAGGCGTAACTATACATAATGAAGTTCTTGGAGAAATCCGGACATACCAGGACCGGTGCATGAGCAACAGAAGTTTTTATCTCCTCAAACGACCTCTTCCCCTCTTCACTCCATCTGAAAGAGGGTGACCCTTTCATCATGTTCAAGATGTGGCGGGTCTTCTCAAAGAAAATCAGTGACAAAACGCCTAAGAAAGTTCACCTTTTCCGAAGAAAGAATGAACACCATTCTTGCAGAGGCAGAGTAAGGCTTTGGATAGCCTTAACTCTTTCGGCATCAATCTTCGTTCCTTCTTTGCTAACCACATGGCCTAGCAATTTCCCTTCCGTAACCCCAAAAACAGACTTTTTTGGGTTAAGGGAAATTCCATGTTCTCGGCACCTGGCCAATACTTGCTCCAAGTGATCACAATGATCACTTCGTTGTTTAGAGAACACGGTTAAGTCATCTAGATAAACTACGATGACTTTTCCCATCATGCCTTTGAATGCAAAGTCCATGGCCCGCTGAAAAGTGGCACCAGCGTTAGTTAGGCCGAAAGGCATCCTGTTATAGGCAAATGTACCCCATGGAGTAGTGAATGCTGTTTTGAATTGATCTTCAGGCGAGACTTCAATCTGATTATAGCCTGAAAAACCATCAAGCATAGACAAAGATTTCCGATCCAAACCATCGTTCGCGTAACTTGATCCATTATGGGAAGAGGGTAGTTGTCTTTCAGCGAAGCTTGATTCAAGTTTCGAAAGTCTACGCAGATGCGTATTTCACCGTTTTTCTTGCGTACCGGCACAATGTTCGCCACCCAAGTGCTGTGATGGATAGGGAAGATGATTCTTGCGTCCAGCATCTTCTGAATTTCGGCCTGAATGGTGCCCGAAATCTTGGGATTATAATGTCTTTGCTTCTGACGGAAGGCTTTGGCATCTTCTTTCAGCGGTATATCATGCTGAACGTCCTTTGGCTTGAAGGACTTTAAATCGGCATAGACCATGCCAATACATCCATATATCTTTTCAAAGAACTTGACAAATTTCCGCTTTTCTCTGGGCGTGCAACATTTCCCGATGTTCACGAATTGCGGGTGTGCCTCAGAACCTATATTGACTGGTTCTGTCTCTGGAGATGAGTCAGGATCATCTCGCCTCTTCTTTTTCACAAAACGATCATGTCTGTCAAACAGGCGCTCCAGAGAAACCAGGCCCTTCGGAATTTTATTTCCTTGAGCCGACATATGCCATCGCTTTCCTTTGTTTCGTGGTTTTGATCTGTTGATTGATTCACGCATGTTGAGGTGGATCCTTCAAAATACAACTCATCAAAATTTTCTCGATTTTTCTAGAAAGGCAATGAGGTGATTATCATCGTTGAACACCGCCAATGCCGAGAGTCAGTTCTGGCACGCTTGGGCGGAAAACCACTTCAATGGTGTATTTGCTCGTTTTCAAACCCGGGTGCGGGAGCATGAGAGATGCAAACAAACAACGAATCACCATGTCGTTTTGGGCTCTTGGAATTGCCTCTATGAAAAAGCGCCAAATTCCTCAATGCTGTCCCATACTGCATTACGGTAGTGCCTGAGCCTTTCATTTTTCACTTGGTAAATCCTTTTGACCTGATTTACAACTAGCTCGGCATCACCTTGTGCCTTTAGATTTTTTATCCCTTTTTCTTTTGCGGCTTGCATACCGAGTAAGAGAGACTCATACTCAGCAGTATTGTTAGTATTGAAAAACTGCAACTTGAAAGAAAGAGGAATTACCTCCTCCTCGGAGATATTAGCACGGCTCCGGCGCCACATCCACTAGTTCAGACAAATGCCATCAAATCGCAAGGTCCAGACCTTATTAAGATCCTTTTTCGAACGAAAACATCCTTTGTATCCGCCTCGGTAGATAAGAAGTAGTTTCCCATCCCTGATGATTCAAAAAGGATTTGGGCTTTGGGGTCTTCAGAGCTAGTGACCAAGTATTTCTTTTGGGATTCCGGCTCCAAAGTTTGCATTACGCCTTTGACTGGAATTCTAGCTTTGGACCAGCCCATGTGAATTTCTCCACCAACTTCACGCAAAAGCTCCTTCCTGCCAGATTCCATAGTCGCCTAATGTCGCCGACAAGGACGGTCATTTTTACTCTTTTATCCGGGAAGGCCGCAAACGCAAATTGCGCGTCTTTGATTTGACCAATCAATGGCACTTGCTTGGTCTCTAATGAGTAACACCTGCCGAAAGGCTTGGTAAGAGTGAGGCCCAAAGCATGGGCGATTTTTTGCCGGCATGACATTGTCGAAGCTCCTAATCAATTATGCAATTACTCACCAGTGCCGTTGATCGCCAGGAGAGATAGAAAGGTTCTATCTTGCCCGACGCAGACGTTCAAGCAACATTTATATGGGATTCAGTGGGGAGTGGAAAGGATTCCTTTAGGGGAAGCTCGATTAGATATAACAATTTTGGCTTTGGATATACTTAGTCAATCTTACAAGTCGTTCTGGGGTTTGATCAAGATACTCACTTGCACATTTGAATCTTGGTCTTTTTTGCATGATCTATTATATCGAACGCGGCCAAGGGTTGCGTTGGTGAGGGAATGAGTCCTTCACTTCGCGATGATGGAATAGGGTTACTGATCTTGATAGGAATATGAGGGGGCTGATTCGGAGGAGAGATGGGCGGAAAAGACTTCTTTGCAAAAGACTTAACAGGGAATTGAGTAGGAAGAGGATTACCTCTTCTAACAATGGTTGGAGGCACGTTTGACACGACCTTCTCCTTCTGCACATGGGCAGCAACTTCTGCTTCTTTTCCTTGCGAGCGGGTGAAAACAGCATATGATTGTCCGCTTGCATAGCCCTGAGTACTCTCTTCTTCATCAGATTCATCCTCATCAAATTCCATATATCCAATTGTGGAGTCGCCAGTCGGCTCACCGACATCTTGATCATCTTCGCCTCGAGGCGAAGATTCTTCATAAGATCGCTCTTCCTCTTCAATTTCGGCCAAAGCATGACCGAGGAGCTTCAAGCGCCAACCGTGGAGCGATTGCAGTAAAGCGCGGCCTTTGTGAAGCATTGTTAGGAACAAAATTCCTCCGCTGGGCATCCTAAGACGAGGAACTAGGAGAAGCCTGGGCCAGCTGCTTCTTTAATGCGAGCAGATCATTCGCCATCTTTTGGAATGCTGGATCAGACGAAGTGGTGGGCGAAGGGCCCAAAGACTTAGGCTTTGCTGATTCCTTTCTCAACTCGCCAGATATTATCAAATTGTCTTCTATCCGGATGGCAGCAGCCTGAGCAAGAGGTAGAGTAGCTACTCGCTCTTGAAGGAGCAAGAAGCTGACTTTTGAGCTCATGGCGTTTACAAAGAAACACTTCTGATTTTCAGGCGTTGGAAGCATGGCAACCGGGACACGGTTGATTAGTGCATTGAACCGGGCGACAAAATCGCGCATGGTCTCATTTGCCTCCTTCTTCAGGTGAGTGATTCGTGATAACAATGCAAATGCATCCTCTGAAGGCTTGTATCTGTCTTCAAAAGCTTCCCGCAAGGTTGCCCAACTGGTGATAGATCCGGCCGGCAAATGCTGAAACCATTCAGCTGCGGGCCCTTGTAGAGTTTCCAGAAAAAGGCGAACCGACACATCTTCGTGAGTCACGTCCAAAATACTGCATGACATAATGAAAGCAGATATGTGGGAATCCGTGCTTTGATTTCCGCTCCCGTCAAATTTAGGAAAATTCTTTCGGTTCCCATGAGGGAGCGCGTGAACTGGATGTGGCAGTGCGAGAGGACCCATAGCATTTCCCCATGGTACTGCCATTTGAAAGGCTGGAAAAAGCACACGAACTGGGAGGGTGGTTCCACTGAGCAGCAAAGCACTACAAAGGGATGTAGATGCTCCTTGTAAAAGACTTTTTCTTCGTGGAGGTGAGACACTCCTGGATGACCACCTAGCCGAGCTTAACGCTGAAAAACGTGCTTGTTGTTACGCTGAAATTGTGCCTTTGAAGCGCAGATCAAAGTAGGATCAACTTCTCCACGGCTCTCCTGCGCGTAAAGGTTCACTCGCAGTGTACCTTTCAGATCTGCAATATTAAGGCGCAGATTTAAACTTTATTTTTGGGTGTACTTGCTGATTTTCTGGTTTTTCTGACAAAAACCAGCAGCATGCACTTTTCTGAATATTTAAAAACTATCCTCCTCGAAAAACCGATCATGTTAATGACAAATAATAGCGAGGATAAGATGGCAGGAAGAATAGTAAGCTGATTTTCAGATCTGATTTTTACTTTTCAGAGGATTTCAAACTTTTTTAGAAAATAGTCAAAACTCAGATCTACGGAAAAATAATGATTTTGATAAAAACTCAGAGAACTAAAGATCCAGTAACTAGGCCCGATCTATGACTCTCGAAGGAAATTTTTCGATTTGAGCACTTTTGCAAATTTTTGGATTTTCAACAAAAGTGCAGATTTGCAAAAGCAAAGTGATTTTCTTATATTTTCGATTTTATATTATACCACCACCATAGATCTCGACAGATCGTCCGCTCCAAATGGAGTCGCCAAAACCGTTGGTCCGAAAATCGCCGCAAGGCGAGATCTATGGATAGACGAGCCAACAAGTGTTGCAGGCTTAGCCCTCTTTGAGACAAAGAAAGTTAAACCGGTTTATTGCTATTTCTACTTAGCAGAATCTATGCAAGTCTCATGATTTCGCTTCGGGGTTGGGATCTCATCCCAGAGAGTGTTCAGTGCGAAAAGAAAGGAATGAAAGAGAGAGAAGAGAAAGAACAGATCCGAAGGGAGAAAAGAAATGAATTCCAAAGCAGAAGGGTCAGAAGATCTATGCTTTTGGCTTGGTAGTAAACAGAGCCAAACCTACTTGCATAAATAAACAAAGCAATACTGATAAACAAATGACGGAAAAGTAGATATGAATCTAACAGATCAAACACATACAGATCTAACGTAAGAAAGATCTAATGTATAACACAGCTATTGAGCACAAAGTCTGAATAATTGTAGACATCGTTTTTTTCACATGCAAGAAAGCTCAAAGTCTTTCTCTCCTCACTTCTATTTCTATCTAAAAAATGTTCACCTCCTTGAATACAACAAGTATTCCAATATTTATAGAAGATGAGGGAGAGAGAAGGCAAAATGGAGCCAACCACTTATTTACAAAGATATTTACAAAATATCTAAAAGTCATGTTGACTTTGACAACTTGGATGGATGACATCATCCCATGATGCAACATGGATGATGTCATCATTTGTGCCAACTTACTTCAGATATTACGGAAAGAAAGTCGGAGAATAGAGAGGAGAAGAAGAAGAAGCAGAAGAAGAAGAAGAAGCTACTCATCATCATCATCCTGCGGCCGAAAAGGGGTTGCCTGTTTCTGGTGCTGCTCAGGTGATGATATGTGGAACTGAGCGCGGTATTCCAAGAACTTGCTGATCATTGGCCCAAATTGATCCTGTGATGGATCCCGTGTCGCATTCACTGATTGCTTCGCAAGTCTCCCGCTCGTCTATGAGCTTTTCCGGGAGTTTGGAATAATCTTTACCCGCCTCGATTAGGGACCCGATGAAGTCCCTACAGGCCAGTAGGTTGTTGATGGATTCGATGTCGAACGTGACTTCTGGCCCTATCCCTTGAGAAGCTATCTCCTTGAAAACCCGGATAGTATCATCAGCTGATCTCAAGGTGAGGGAAGGAGTGAGCAACCCGGGAGTCATAGATAGAACAATTTTCTCCATTTGATGCATTGCATCTAGGGCCTCTTCCTTCACCTTGTCTATCTTTTCCAAAACGAATTCTAGCTGATCTATCCGATAGTCCAAAGTGGACATAGTTTTGTTGAGGGCCCTTGGATGGCCGAAGACTCCGAACTTGACCAGATCTTCGACTGAACAGACGAACATTTGTTGGAAGGTCTCGTGCTGGAGTCTAGCATGTTCTAACTCTTCTGATATCGGGCCTGCTAATGCTTGGAGTTCCTTATTCGCCTTCTCGATGTTCAGGTATAAACTGATATATTCGGCGATTACTTTTTCACTATCTTTGAGGATCTGGCTCCTCCAAGCAGAAACAGCCATACCTTGCTCGCCGATTTTTGAATACTCATTAATCTTCTCCTGACTGAGCAGCTCAGGAGTCTCGGCGGCAGTTGTGGGAGGTGCACTTCCCATCTTCTGTAAGGCTTGAAGCAGGTATTTATTCTGCTCCTTCAGTAGCCTCTTTTCTTCCTTTGTTTCTTGAAGCTTTTCGCAGAGTGCATCAACTGCGGAAAGAGCTTCCCCCTGGAGACTTTCTGAGGATGTCCCCATTGTGACTTGGGTCACGGTGAAATCTGTTGGAGACAGATCTTCTTTCTCTTTGAGGGGGTTGGGGTATGCTATTTCCATGACTCTCTCACCTGCAGCGCTCTTTGAGAAGCGTGTAACCGGCTTGTGCTTCTTTACTCCTTTAGCCGGAATGACCGAAAAGTCCATCGGAGCGATGGGGACTTTCCTCTTTTGTTGGCTTAGCTGCTGAGAGATCCAAGCTGGTCCTATAGAAGAAGGACCAGAGATAGGGGAGGCAGCAACGGTAGAAGAGGGGAAAAACGTGGAGACACGCGGCGGCGGCATCGAAAGAATAGCCGAGGAAGTGCCCACGGGAGAAAGGGAAACCGCAACCGCAGAAGACATAGGAAGGGAAGGGAGCTCGGAGATGAGGGAAGAAATGGAAGAAGACAAATCAGCAAGGGAGGAGAAGATAGATGAAGAGGCGGGGGAAAGAGTAGAAGAAGGGGCAGAGGACACAACCAAAGGAGTGGTTGCTTGAGTCACTCGAGGAGGGGAAGGAAGAGAAGAAGAAGGGATAGAAGGGACCTCTGAAGTTGTAGCGACGCCGACATCCTGGGTGGATGGGCGTATAGGACTATCCTCTGTCAATTCTTTCTCTGGCGAATCCAGAGTTATTACTTGTTCAGCTCAAGGAAGAGGACTTTCGTGGGCTTCCTCCGAATGGTGCTAGGTTCACCTTTCGGCACCTTTGCCTTTCAGCAGCTTCTTTGACCTCGAGGTGCGTTGCCCAAAGGGGAAGTCGTGAAATCTACCCCGAGGTAGATTAGTCCGTTCATGCGGCACCAATGCTCCGTTCTCCGCATAGTTTCTTTTACCCTCTCCTCAATTGTTTGAGGAGCCTTGCTTCTGTCAATGTCCGGGAAGGGCCAATCATCCCCTTCTGTGTCATTATACACTTTGTCTACTTCGTCTTCCGTGGTTTGGAAGCCTTTGGGGACAATGGCCACTCCGTATTGGATGATTTCCGTTAATGCCAAGCGAGAGTGATCCTTTCTTCTGAGTTCCACCTCATGGAGAACGTCAATGTAAATATCCTCAATTTGAGGGACATGGATCGGATCAAGCTTAGCCCTTGGCAGGCAGCTCCTAGGATCGAAGGTAGGCCTGGCTGGGAAGTCATGTTTCAAATTTAGCAATTCCCACTCTGCGAACATTTCCTTCGCCTTGTGATAGGAGGAGCATGTGTACTGCCCACCGTGAGGGGGAAAGGAGTTCCGCCCTTCTTTCTTTTGAGGCACTTTTCATGGTATGTGACCGTTGCCTTGATAACCCAATAGAGAATCAACTTTGGTCCAAAGATACCTCGTAGCTGGTTGGCTCTCCCAAAAAGTTGGCAGCCCTTAGATAGGTGAACGTGGGAAATTGGGTGAACAAGGCTCCCCATTTCTCTCGTGATCGCCACTATGTTCTTTGTTGTTCTGGCTATGAGTCATGTTGGGCCTCAAAGCAGTGATGACATGATAGAAGAATGCATCGTTAACTTTAGCAAATCGAGGGATACTATTCTCCGGCCTCTTCTCCTGGATAGTAATCAAATATCTTGGCTCGAGGCCATACTCCACTTTCGGTTGAGCCCTCGGGTAATCCCTTGCCGTCTTTGCAAAGATAGACTACATAGGAGTTCATATGGAAACACTCCCGTTGTGGCGAATCTGTCAGAGCCGCCGAGATGGTGTCGCTGATTATTTCACCCCAAAGAAAAGCGCTGATCGGGCAAATTCTTATTCATTGTTTCTAGGTACCGCAAAGATCCACTTATGGAAATAGTGGGCATCCAAAGCCCAAGACTCGCTCAAGAAGGTGATAGAATCACCGAGTTCCTCCGAGAAATCACTTCGGTGGATAGTCCGAGGCCACCGGTCACCACCTTCTTATTCTTTAGGTAGACCTCATTCATTAATCGCATGCACCGGCCTTCGTTGTCTTCCTGTGCCTTGATGCATTCTGTTGGCTAACAATGTACCACGTAGTTCCTGTGGTGAGGGATGCCAAGCATCAACTCAAAATGACGGGCAAGTGAGGTTTATGACTACCTCGCCTCTTGCTCTCGACACATCTTGTGTCCTTGCCAAGGATCATGCAACAACCATCATGAATTCGTTGTTCACAAGCCAACGACAGGATTCCTCCGGCAAAGTGCAGTGGCACCGCTATTAGTTTGTCCATCCATGGACTTCTTCAGAGCCTTTTGAGTTCTAAGCCGAACTCATCCATGTCAATGTGACCCACCCGTAGTCCCTGACATCCATACCGCACTCACTCGTGATTCGGCATCCCGACTTTTCGATATTTGTATTTCATTTCTTCTTCTATTAGCTTTGCCTTTCCTCTTGGTTTGGTGGGCTTCTTGCTGACGTAGACATGTGTTCTTTCGAACTCACGCTGATCCGCACGAAGAAGAAGAGAGACCCAATCCAAAAAGGTCAATTAGTCATTTGATCTTCCATGGAAAGCTTAGCGAAGGAGTTAGAGATTTAAAGGCTGTGGCGCAGAAAATACAATTGGCAGGCCAAATAGATAAGGCGCGCAAGAAAGGAATGTCTGCAGAGGTTATACTGGGCGCCAAAAGCGCATGGCGCATGGATGAAGCAGGTTGCATTTTATAACAGGGCGCACAGGAAATGCGTGTTACATTGGGGTTCGATGCGCCCTATGGCGCATGGAAAGATTGTGTAACATGGACGAATGATGCGCCAAAGGAATATAGCGCGGCGCGTGGAGGGTTTACACGACATCATGTTACTGCATCGGAGGGTGCGCCAGCGCCTATGTAATCTTTATACTTGCGCGAAAAAGGCTTTTGTTGCATCGAAACTGGGTGCGCTCTTTGGCGCATGGAAACATTATGCAGCATGGACAAAGGGTGCGCCGAAGGCTTTTTAAGGAGGCGCGGGTTTTACACTTGGAGCATGCAAAAGGGGTGCGCTCAGGGCGCATGATTTCAAACTGCAGCAGGATGGAAAGGGGCGCCATTAGGCGCGGATTTTGAAAGTGTTGCATGGTGTGTGAGTGCGCCGAGGGGCGCAACTGTCCTTTTTGTAACAAGGCGCGCCAGTGCGCCAGAGAACACTTTCTCAAACATATTCATTCTTTTCTCCATTTCAAAGGCCGCTTGGACAAAGGGTTTCATATCAAAAGATCCTTAGACCAAGCCATTTTTAAAACAGCTCCCCTTCCAGCAGATCTGGAAAGAGGGAGGAGGAGGAAAAGAAAAGAAAAGAAGAAAACAGGCCAGCAAACCAAGGGGGAAACCAGCCTAAACAAACCTCAGTAAAACAGGCCAGCAAACCAAAACGAAAACCAAGAAACGCCCAGACCAAGAACACGAAAGCGAGAACATGAAAGCACAGAATGGAAAAGAGGGAGAACCTCTTACCTTAGATATAGCAAAAGATTGGAAAGCGGGTCCACAGGGCGAGATAGCGACAGAGCAGAGCTGACAAATCCAGAGCAATCACGTGCTTGACAAAAGAATGAAAATGACATGGGCGCGCACGGATATTTATAGAAAAACTTGTCATTAATGCGCCAACCACTTTTGAAATGGCGCATGAAAACTGTTGTCGACAGGTGAAAGCGTGCGCCCTTTGGCGCATGGAAGGAAATGGCAACTTAAGAATGAGCGCGCCTTTGGCGCACCAAATTCGTTGTCGACATAAAGTTATGTGCGCCCTTTGGCGCACCAAAACTTGGTGTAACATGGAGACTATATGCGCCTTTGGCGCACCGAGAAGCGTGCTAACATGGAAAACCATGCGCCAAAGGCTTTTAAGGGGCGCACCAAAAGTATGTGTTACGATGAAAATACATGCGCCCAGCCAAAAAGGCTCAAAAAGACTAAGTTCGAAAACTAGATTTCCCGGGGAGGGATTTTGCAATGTTTCGAACGCGAGGGATCCCTAACGAGGGATCGAAACAAAATTTTCAGATATGGTTATCGGTAAAATTGCCCTCACAATTTTTACGGGATAACAAGTTCATGATACTCCATCTCCTTTAATCATCATCCACTACTAATTGTCTAACGTCATCCTCCTCTCATCGATCATCTATTCATCCACATTTCTCACTTTAAATCTTCTTAGCCCCATCCAAATAATCGACCACCCACCCAACATCTAGTTACTCTTTAAAATCCAAACCAAGAGCGTAAAGAGGTGTGCAAGCATGCGATGGCACCAAAATCCAATCAAATCAATCATTGGTCAGCCAAGCCAAGATCACATCCCCAAATCCATTTACGCTTGGGAGGTGTTCCCAACTAGTCAGACATCCAATCCTTTAATTAACAAATCCTAAACCCTTTCATTTATCGTTGACTTGGGCATCCAATCAAGTTCACACCACTTGATCTTCCTATCCGATCCATCCTATCAATCCAATTAAACCAATCAATCCAATCAATCTAATCAATCAATCCAGGCTCATCCTCTTGGCTTGGGCATCCAATCAATCAATATAACCCCCTTCATCGGGGCATCCTATCATTTGGCCACCTTAGTTAGGGCATTATATCACTCAACAATCTCTCCCGATCTCAACACTTCTCATATGCTTCTACTAACATGACCTTCTCTTCATTTTGAGTAGTCACCCAACTCATTTCCTCCCCGCTCGATCTCTCGAGGGGGCATCACCCTCGCTATCCTAGCAATCTCTCTTTCTTTGAATAGTCATTACTCCGCAATAACCCTTCAAAGAGGGGAAAATGTAGACATGTAAAATGTCTACAAATAAATAAAATCCCTACTAAACATTATTAACTCCTAACACATGTTTCCCATATTATTAACTCATCATTCCACAATTCCCATCTCAACCCTATAATAATTAATCACAAAATTAATTATTACTAACCCATTTCTTAACTTCCCACTAACCTCATTTAACATTTCTAGGAATTTAAAATTTCTATCTACCTAACCACCTACTCTACACCTACCCTACAATTAGTCTCTCCATGTAATCACATTATTAACTCCTAATTAAAACTAAACTAATTTAATCCCACATCCTCTATTTCTAAAGGCTTCTAATTCTGGAAGACTCTCTAACTTTCCACTCTTCTCTATTGAATTTTAAATTCAATGAATATTTCTCCATAATTCTATAATTATCTATACTCTTTTATCTTCTCATTCAATACCAACTATTGATCTTCCATCTACTTGGCAATATCCTAGCCCTCCATTTCTTCTTCCAAAACTATAAATCGACATGTCACCTTCCATGGAAGGAATCCTTAGAAATGATAAAAAAGCGTTGTTAAAATTCCTACAAAGCTCTCTAATTTCCATTTGCATATTTATCAAACATCCATAAACAATGCCACCTTCCATGGAAGGAATCCTTAGAAATGATAAAAAAGCTGCTAAAATTCCTACAAAGCTCTCTAATTTCCATTTGCATATTTATCAAGCATCCATAAACAATCTTCAATCCATAAAGGAGAAGTGTTGTCTATTTACTTCAAGCAATCGATTCTATCCAATCATCACGAGCACAACTACAACATCAAGGGAGGTTATTCGTTGATAAGATATATGTATTGCATCTATCTCCCTTTCATCTTTGCTCAATCTGAGGTAGTGTTTAAGAGGATATGATTTAGGAAATTGATTTGATTTTGGTTTTGGTTTCTAGTTTGCATATATATCTAATAACTTTTTGACATCTACAAAATGGACAAACGCTTAAAGTTTAACAATGTCGATGTTCAACTAAAAGATGCAAGGAAATATAAAAAGATAAAATCTTGATAAAAGATAAGATTTTGAGGATGTTGGATCGTGATCCAAAGATTTAGGACTAAGGTAAAATAGGAAGAACTCAAGATGAGAAGAATCAAAGGCGTAAATTTGACAATTTCAAAAGGAATGGAAGGTGCATGAAATTTTTGAAAAGAGAGGACAAAAATTCCAAATAAAGGATGTAAGATACAAATAAAGGAGATGAAAGAAAGGTCCAATAAAGAATATTTGGAAGGGGGTGAAAAGAAATGACGGAAAAATCCAAATAAGGGGTATATGGATGATTTCGAGAAGAGATGAAAGAGAGGTCCAAATAAAGGATATTTGGAGGGGGTGAAGAGAGATGATGAACAATCCAAATAAGGGGTGTTTGGAAGGTTTGAAAAGAGAGGGTGAAAATTTCCAAATGAAGGAGGTTTAGAATGATTCGAAAAAGAGATGAAAAATCCAAATGAATTTTTTTTGGAAAGGTTTGAAAAAGAGAGAAAATGAGGAGTGAACGAAAGAATGTGGAACACAAACTATACTACCACGTAAAAAGAAAAAGAAAGATGAAAAATATTCTTTAATGAAGGTGGATCTCTAACTTAGATTAGCTTGGACAAGGTGTGGCTTCCTAAAATAAAGTTCTCTCCCTAAATGTTAGCATTCTATCCGAGTGAACGCGACACTATTTCTAGTTTCCATCTTTACTTTACCCCCGATACGATAATTCAGATTTTACTTCGCTCAAAATATCAAGTTGGAGTTGCCACTATGGATATTTGTGATTCTAATATGTCACAAAAAGATGTACTAGTCAATTGGTCAGGGGTACCCATTTTATCGCCGAGTTCCCTCAAGGCACCGACTACTTTGAGGTTCTTATAGTACTCCTCACAATGAGTTTTTGGCCCCTGGTCATGCACTCCCTACAATTAAGCAAAGATCGGGAATAATCCGTCATTTCCAAAAATTAAAAATAAAATTTGTAATAAAAAGGGTGATAAAGAGGGTTTTCTTGAATCAACGATCAATGACAACCTGTAGTTAGTAGTTTAATCTTTATAATAATGGTTCTCGCAAACAAGTTGTTAGATGGTTTTCCCGAGGCAAACAAAGAGAAAACAATGAAAAACAACAAAATCACGTTTATGATTCTCAAGATCGCTTATAAAAAGCGCAAAAGAAAAGCATACGCACGAGGTTGTTACGATTAAACAAAGATAAAAGCTAATTAATAAAATAAGTATGTAAATTAATTAAATATGAAAAACCTGCAAGAAAACAATAAAAAACAATTCTAAAATAGAGGTTAGAACTAAGAGAACTTGCTAGAAAATAAAATTAAAATTAAAATAGTATAGGCACGCTAGTGCGTACGCACGCGAGTGTGCTAGCCTTAAGGGGTACACTAGCACATACACTTGAGTGCACTAGTGTTAATAGGTAACACTAGTGCGTGCGCATAAACGTAGTGCGCACAATAAAATGTAAGTGTGTTCGGGGTAAATTTGTTTATAACGCTAATGCGTAGACAAACATGCTAACACATGCACAAAACTAAGCTAAGCGTGCACATAAATGCTAGCACATGTATGCTATCACAAATCACATGAAATGTTAGCGCAAGGAATCTGGAAATGATTAAAATTTATCGACACGGTCATAAACTCCTGTCTTTTTTGTTTTCCTTCTTCTATATTGCATCTCGTGAACTAAAATTTAGCATAAAGTAAGGCTATAGATAAACAAGAAAAATAAAACAATGATTAGTTTAACAAAACATAAACTAAAAATGATTAAATTAGTGTGGGAGTCCCACCGGGTGTGCCAAAATGTAAGCAAAGTGGAAACTCAACTAAACGAAACATAAACAATAAAAACTACAAACCTCTCTCACAAGATTTCTTTGCAAACCTCAATAAAGATTGTATAAGCACTTGGACTTGTATAATCTTTGGATTTTTTAGATTGTGGGTGCTCTTGATTGTTCTCCAAATGTAGGATGTAAATGTTACGAGCTTGTAAAACACAAAGATGTCGGTGGTAAATTGGGCGAAGTTGTTTCACTAATTTGCATAAGCTTCAAGGATGGATTTATAAAGGAATGACTTGCATTTTATAGCTAAGGGTAAGGCCATGAGAAGTGGATCATAGTTTGAATGAGTTCCATGATCTTAATTACAATTTCTTGAAATAGTAAGAAGATTAGTCCGTGCGATTACAACTTTGTAGGGGTAATGATGATCTTGATTTGTGCGGGAAGATGGTCAGACGTGCAACTTTCACGCCCCACCATTATAGGTTCTAGTGAAGTGAAGTGAAGTGGAGTGTGAGTAGATAAATTTGATTAATTAAATAACTAATTTAATTACTTATAAATTGTGAGAGGATAATTAACCATTTATTAAATAGATATTTAATTAAATTAGCTAAAGGGTGTTAGGAATTAATTTAATTAATTCCAAGAGTATGATAAAATTAATTTAATTAATTCCAAAGGAATATATTCTAAGTAGGATAGAATTCATTTAATTAATTATGAATGGATGGAAATATGCTAGAAATAGGTATGTATTTTTAGGGTGTCTACAAAAAGCAACCAACAACACCATCATCTATATTTGGAGTTGAAAGTAGAACTACAAACTTTGAGAGCGAAGGAGAATAGTAATGCAATGAATTGTGATTATTAGAGGCCATGCTCTCACATGAAAAGAGAAGTAGAAAAGGTGTAAGTATTTAATGCAATCTTTTTATAAAAAGATTCATAGATCTCCATGAGTTTAGTTTAGTTGTAACTTGTTCCATAAGTTTTTTTTTGAAGGAAAACATCATATTTATTGTTGGAGTCTTTTTCTTACCATTCCAATTGTGATCATTTTTGATATAACTCACATAGTGCACTTATAGTTGGATCATAATGGAATTGACCTATTTAAGTCCTTTTTAAACTTCTCATTTAATCGTAACATGCAAATATTTGGTACACAATGTTTCAAAATTCTTAAAGGACATTTTTGAATATAACCCTTCTTTTATCATTTCTAATAAACATTCAAACTCCTACTATGTCGAGTAATTGGTAAACATAAGATTTTTATGATGGTCTACTTCTAATTTACACTTCTCTAACGTGTTTACCACGAGACCAAACAGCTTTATAGGATCGACTAAAGTGAACAAAGCCACCCAAAAACAACCGTAATAGTTTTTTTAGGGCATGGTCCAATGGAGGGGCTTCATCTCCTATTTTCTTAAAGAAAAGGTTTCATGACTAGTTTTGAAGCTAGCTAAGGAAATAATATAATTTAGGCCTAAAATAGAGCTCAGCTTTTTTCCCCTAAACTTAAGCGTTGGTCGTATAGGGGGGTTGGGAGTTTCCTCCTACACTTTAGACTAATTTTTGTCCACGTGGAACATAACACACGTTACCACCACTAATTTTTGGTAATTTTAGAGAGAAATATACTTTTTCTTTACCAACATATTATCATAAAACAACGATGGAATGCTATACTTTCTCAACAGATATTGTTGAAAAAAATCATAAAACATATAGAACCTAAAACTCCTAAAATGCTCCTAAGAAGCCCCAACTAAAATATTTATGGAGGTCCTCCTCCATGGGACAAAGGCCTTAATTTTTGATAATTTTAGAGAGAAATATACTTTTTCTTTACCAACATATTATCATAAAACAACAATGGAATGCTATACTTTCTCAACGGATATTGGTGAAAAAAACCATAAAACATAGACAACCTTAAAACTCCTAAAATGCCCCTAAGAAGCCCCAACTAAAATATTTATGGAGGCCCTCCTCCATGAGACCATGGCTTTAGGGCACGGTGTACATGGAGTGGGGGCTCAGTAAATATCTCGGCAGTGTTGTTGAAAGAATTTAGGAGCATTTTAGTTGTTATATGGTCCCATGAATTTGATTATTTTCCTCAACAATTCTTGCCGAGAAATAATGACAATTTGTAGGTATACATTGATTATTTTTTCCCAAATTGACCTAAAAATAATGGCGAGAATGCATGTTTGTTGCTAGATGGAAATAAACAATCTAAACTATTGGGGAAATTGTCGGTTCCCCCTCTCCAACGACCTCTCAAGTTTAAGGGAAAAAAATGCGGAGCTCCTATTTTTCAGGTTCAGATTTTATTTTTGTTGCAAAAATAATCACGAGACCCCCGCAACAGAAAATATAATGTGTAGCCCCTCCATGAGACCATGCCCTTAGAATCCATTGGTGAACGGGGCGATAAAACCACGGAAAACATACCACAAAAATGAGAAAATCCCTACGACATATCTAGCTTTGCGGGTCATTTTATCGGCCAAAAACATAACAGTTGTTTTTGGATATGGGTGTTTTGAAGGAATCTTTTCGTACCAACAGGAGCTCGCTGATTATTTTATTGTTTCTGTCTGTAACACGTTGTGTTTCAGGAGAAGCAGATAAGGTCTCAGTGGAACTTTACTACGAGTCCCTGTGTCCTTACAGTGCAAATTTCATAGTTAATTACCTCGACAAATTATTCACAGATGGGCTTATTGATATTGTTGACCTCAGACTTATCCCTTATGGAAATGCAAGGATCGGCTCCAATGAAACTATCAGTTGCCAGGTATGACAATTCTGGATTTATTCGCGAAATTGTGACTTGAATGGATAAATTTCAAATATTTTCTGTCATGTGCGTCTTTCATTGTTTTTGATAGGATTTCGAGTGTTTAATTCTGCAAGTGATGTTATTGTTTTCCCCATGGCTGGAGGTTTTGTTTATAGCTAATTTTTTGTTTTGGGTAAATTTAATTAGCCGAAATTGAAAGGTCCTTGCATTATAGCAGAATGGGTCTTCCTCCCATTTTTACAAACTTAATTACGGTACAGAAGTTTTTATTTTTTGTTGCTGGATTTAATTTAGTCAGTTAAGTGCATAAATGACCTGATATGGGTGGAACCCATAAATAGCCTCGAACTATTGATGGGAAGAGAGAGCTTTACACGAGTCCAAGGCGGAGCCTCAAACTAGTGATGGAAAGAGAGTGCATAAATGACTCAAAGCCGGAAGCGTGTAAATAACCTAGAACCATTGGTTGGAAGAAAAGTTCACCGGCAACTGCATAAATGACCATGTCCTTTCCTCAAGGATCAGAGTACTTAAAACTCCGTAAGGAATGAGCCAATGCCTACTCAGGCTGGGAAAACTCTTTGTCATGTATGCAGATATGACAGTAATTATGGGTGTTATGTGGCGTATGTTCGAGTGCAGTGGGGGTGGATGTCCTCTGTGCCTGTCCCTGTGTTAGAGCATTCTCAAGAGTCAAGACAACTCGTCGCAAGTAGCTGAAACGCAACCGCAGTGGTAGCACACATTTGGGGTAACCCTGAAGAGTCAAAGATTAAACTTGGAGGATGGATAATTTGGCGCAATTGTTGTCCCTGAGTGCCCCCTGCTCAAAATCAAATCTCTGTACGGATCAGAGTACTTAAAGCTCCTCTTTGTCTGCAAGAGAAACTTGAAAGCCATATCTTGGCGAGAAAGATTTCCTTTTATCTACTAGCATTAAATCAAGAATTCACTTAATGTCAGTGTTATGCGGGGACGCGCACCCCCAATCCCCAAGTCGTCCCGGGTGCTTGGGGACGGGGACGAAACGTCCCCCCACGCACCCCCAAATAAAAAAATGAAGGGGACGCCACGGGTGCTTCGAGTCCTCGGGGTCTCCAACAAGGATGCCATGATGTCCCCAAAGTCCACAAAGTCCCAAATAAATTTAAAAAATATATTTAAAAAGATAAAAAAACATAAAAATTTATGACTCAAGAGAGGAAAAAGAAAACTAGTACTTTATGCAGTGATATTAGATGTAAATCCTTTTCCCATGCAAAGTTACCTTCCTAAGAAATGGAGTTTCACTGTTTTAAGATTCTAAAAGAAAATATTCTAACAAGAGGTTCCTATTTTACATTTTAAAGCCTTTCTTATACATAGCAATAGCATCTATAAATTCACATGCATATTTTAAAGGATTTTTTTAGTTTCAAAATTTTGTTGTGCAAGTCTTTCTGCCTCTTTTTGTATGATAATGGAGGCTTTACCAATATATTAGGATGTTCTAGAGGCCAACTTTGTATTTAAGTTTTTAGCATTTTTCGGTTACCTTAGCTGGTTTTTGTCTATAGATGGCTATTCATGTAGTTTGCATGGCCTCTATTGTTCAAAAAGCAATTTGTTTAATTTGAGGATATAATCATATAAATAACATGATAAAGAGATGTTGCACGCCCTTTGGTAACATTGCTAGCTATGGTGCTGAAATTATAATCTTTCATGTTTTTTCCAGGTCGAGACCCATTGTATATTTTTGATATTTATTTATCATTTTAATAGCCTTCCCCCACCGTCCCCAAATCTGGAAAATTTTTGCCGCCCCGGAATCCCCGTCCCTATGTCCCGACATCCCCGTCCCGACGTACCAAGTAACTATGCTTAAAGTCTCAGCCACATCCACCAAGCCACACTAACTTGGGGACAATTTTAAGCTTGTGTTATGCCCATTGGGCTTTGTATCTTGGTCATCATAATGACGAGTCCCCATCTCACCACTAGACGACAGCCCAAGAGGAGCCTATAGCTAATTAGTAATAATTGTACTTAACCATTGGAGATCATTTTCATGAGACACCCAAAATGTCACATAGTCTTCTAATGTAGGCTTTTCTTGAACTCTTCTGAAAATAGTTGTAATAAGGACAATTTAACTTTCGTATTCTGTATATAGCTGTCATGTTTTTATAATGCAATTGTTTATAATGCACTTTTTTTTTAATTTGATAATCCAGCAACTTTTTCATACCACCTTCAATTTTAGAATAAATCAAGAATCCAATAGAACCCATCTCCTCTGCTGCATTCATCAAGCTGCACTAATACGGAGACAACTTAAAGCTTTGGGAAACCCTACCGGGATTTTTTACATGGGTCATCATTGCGATAAGTCTCCATCATACCACTAGACCACAGCCTGACAGAAGTATATAGTTCATAAATGAAGTAGTTAAACCACTGAATGTTCTTTTCATGAGACATACAATGTCTCTGATTGTTTTTATGGTGGCATTTCTTGAAATCTTTGAAATAGGCTGTAATCTGGATTATGCAACTTTCATTTTCCTAGAACACAGCTGTCGTATTATTCATATTGCAATTTTTATCCTCCCATCATAGGATTATCTGTTTTTCACCAAATAGATTATATTGAAGAGTTAATAACACACCACCTCAGCCATAGATGTAGTCCCAATCAGCTGGTTACAGAAATTTTCTTTTATTTAATGACAAACAAAAAATCCACTTTGTACATTGAGTTTATGACAAAATCGACACCCTAATCCTTTGAGATACACCGAGTAGAGATTCATGAGGACAAATGTGCAAGCTAATAAAATATCAAACAATAAATTATAACTTTTAAACAGGGACAGAGGCCTTCATTACTCGTCATAAAAGTTGTTAAATAAGTTTACAAGTCAGAATTCTAAACTTCATGACCTGGAATACCATCGTAATCTTCAGAGCTCAAGAGAAGGGTGCAAAAATGATCAGTATTTTATGATCTAAAGCACTGATGCTGTCTCTGTCTTCACTGGCATTGTCACCTGCAGTGGCATTCTCTATTGTTGCTGTTCAGCTCCTCTGTAGCTAGATACAATCTTGCACACAATTTGGAATCTTAAAGCATTACATTCTCGCTTTCCAAAGTATCACTTCTATGTTGCATTTGAAAAATATATTTCTTATTTCTTTCTCCTGCTGAATTTCTTTGGGTTGGTCGCTCTTACTTCAAAACTTTTCATCATCTTCTCAATTTCAGAGGGCTAATGGACTCTAAGCTAATGAAAGTGCAGTTCCCATTCTCCCATTATTTGTTTGAATTTGCAAAGATCACATACCTGGTTTAGGAAGTCACTGAATGGCCAGGCTTTGAGCTTCAAACCAAATTCCAAGATTTCCAAGATCATAGTTTTCACCACTACGGGGAATGTGGTGTCTGGGAGGCATAGCTGAAATTTTAAAGTCAAAACAAAGTAGACAAGGTACCCAGGAGCTTTGTGAATACGAGTCCATTGCATCTTCCACAAAATTGCTTTTGTTGCAATTGTGGGCTAGGAATGCATTGAGCGAGTTGTTTTATAATGATGATGCTTTTATTTAAATTCACTTCTTGAACAGTAGGCTTGTCTGTGTCAGAATTAAAGCTGCTCAGGACATTCATAAAGTAAATCCTACCCATGTGCATAAATACTGTACACGGTATCATAGTCGCTCTCTTTAAATTCAGATTTGATGCAGCCGCCTTACCTTTTGTGATTGCAATGATGAGGCAAGAGTCATTGTATGCTTTTAGAAGTTTGTTTTCTTCTTTCTTGAAATGTCCAAACCTTTGTGAAAGGCTTGGCCGCACGCTATATTATCTATTTAATTGTTGTCCCAAGTCCCCACGTAAGGTTTACTCTTATAGACCCTCTAGGTCAATGGTTCTTGGATGTGTTCTATACTTTGCATGTTTTACATCCCTCATGGACTGTACATTGCCTCGATATGGGGTCAGTATGGATGGTTCCTCAAGTATGTGGTTTCTCGGCCCATGATTTTGTTGGGTCCTTATGGATGGTTTCTCAACGCATGGTTTTATATCCATTGTATTGTTACTGTGAAATGCCTAGGCCCCCCCGTTTCGTTTCTGAAACATTTCCAAAACGGAAACTCCTTCGAAACATCCTAGTCTCCTAGAGATAAGTATACATGATAATAATGTATTATTTCAATGAATACAAAATATTTTGAGTGTTTTATTAGTTATACTTATCTCTTATGGTCTATGGAGTACAATTTTAAAATGAGTACTATGCATATATATATATATATATATATTTTTAATAATATATTGTACGGACATTTCCCATAACGTTTTCGTATCCAAGGTTTTTTGAAAATTGCCGTTTCCACGTTTCGTACCCGTTTCCGTTTCTCGCAACATAGTTGTTTAGTAGTTTCATGTATCGATGTGCCTATAAATAATTGCATATTGATTAGGGTTAAGCACTATCATGAAATACCTTATAGGCTTATCAGATAGTGAACGGTCAAGTAAATACAACTAGTGAATGTTGTTTTGCTGGTTTTTTTCCCGAAAGGGATTCCTGTGTTAAGTTTCTTGTGTATACGAGTGAGTGTGCCATTACTTACATCTGTTATTGTTTAAGATTATGTCTGCATTGCTTCTCCTACATAGGTTTATTGATGCTTTTCTCTACATTTGATATCACAGCTAGAGTTTTTTTCAAAAATAAAGGCATCTTGGCTTTGTGATTAACCTCTTCTTGAGTGGGAGCTTTGCGCAATTGAATCTTATATGTGAAGGAAAATGATAGGCAGCTCAAGGATAGAGATAGATAAATTTAATGTCTAGAACTTTGAGTTATGGAAGCTTAAGATGAAATATCTTCTTGTGGATAGAGATTAATGGGCTGCTATGTCGAGAAAACATCCTACGGGTATGACAAAAGATCGGGAGAAGACGGATAGGAAGGTAATGCTATGCCCTTAATCCTAGGTCATATATCGAGATATGTATGGCTGACTTGTGGCTAACATGATCTCTTATCATGTCATATGACATTTATTCATGCTTTCATATTCTTAGTAGGTCGTCCTTGGTGCTTTGCATAGCATAGTAGGGTATATATAAGAGTTAGTAACTAGTAGATGATCATCATATTAAACACTTGAATCTTATTGTATGGTTTGGAGGTTGCCCCCTTGAAGTGGCTATGTTATTCTACTTGCATATTTTGATCATTTCTATATATTTTGGTGTTCTTTTATGTTTTGTTGCCACTAATATTCAATTCTATCTTAGTAATTTCATTACAAGTGATATCATAGCTTTGCTTCGGGCTTAATCAAGTCGAAATCCTAATTTTAGGGACTCGTATATATCTCGCGATTAATTGCGATTTTTTTCGTAATTTTTTTACTAGAGTTGCGACATCAGAAAATAAAGTTGCCCTCTAAATTTCTGTTGATTTTGATTCTTGTTGTGGAAGTTAATGCAATATTAGTGTTTTCTACAAATTTGCTCCCAAGCTTGCAAATTGTGGAATTTTTTGAATCGCTTACATTTTTGGAAATCTCTCTGAATTTGAATTAGGGTTTGTTATTGGGGTTTTTGTCTATCTGGTCAAAATCATCAACAAAATCTAAACCCTAATCGCTATGGCGGGAGATCTACTAGAGGCCAAGGAAAAGGTTCTGCTACTCCAGGAAAACTCCTAACAAGGAGGTTGAATTGGAGTTGGAATGGGGTGGAAATTCTGATGTTATGTCTTCCTTGGTGAATGAAAAAATCCAACCTCTTGTGGAGAGCATGCAAAACTTGAAGGGAAATATGGAGGCGTTGGGTCATAACATGCAAGGAGAGGTGGAGGCACTGAAAGGAAATATGAATAAGATATCTGAAAATATTGAGTTGTTAGCCTCTCACACAACTCAAGGTGGATCTAATGGACATACAAATTGTGATTCACATATTAAATTCGCATTCCTCCGGAGTTAGCATTAATTTTGGGTGCGGAACGTACTCCCAAAAAGTTGACATGCATAAGTTTGATGGCAAGGACCCACTCAACTGGATCACCCAAATGGAGAATTTCTTTGATCTACATCAAATCCCAAGTGGGCAAAAGGTTACTATGGCATCATTATATCTAGAACCAGAACAATTCACTTGGTATCGTTGGTTGTGCGCTCAAAAGAAGAAGGCTCTCAATGTCACTTGGTCAATTTTTATGGAGGAGCTACAAACACACTATAGTAGTAGTGTGGCCAAGAACTACTTCAGCCAATTGGCAAAGCCGCAGAAGACAACGCCGCAGAAAAGATTATGTTTAGTAGTTCCAGAGCTTGTCGTCAGCGGGTGGATACAATTACAAATGATAATTTGAATGATTTTTTTGGGTGGTCTCAAGTATCATATCCAACATGAGGTATGGATGTTTGATCCAACCAATGTTTATGATTTTATTATCATGACACGTAGGGCAGAGGAAAATTCTTTTCCATAAAGAGGATTACCTTCACTAACATTAGAGATCATAGTACCTCGATACCATTATTTCCTCAACCTACCGGTTGACTTTGCAACCAATCAAGAGAAACACGCAAAAGGGCAATGTTTTAGTTGTGACAACAAATGGAGCAAAGGACATAAATGTGTTGAGAAAAATTCAATCTTTCACCATTTCGTGAAAGTTTGTACCGACATTCTTTGATGATATCGTAATCCACAACAAGACACGAGAGGAACATTTACATCATGTCAATAAGGTTTTGGACACTCTTGAACAACACCACCTTTATGCCAAGCCCTCCAAGTGTGCTTTTGGAGTCATGGAGGTAGAATACTTGGGTCATATCATTTCTCATGAAGGTGTAAAAGTGGATCCTCACAAGATCCAGGCCATGGTGGACTGGAAAACACATAAAACCCTCAAAAACCTTAGGGTCTTCTTAGGACTTAGAGGTTATTATTGCAGATTTGTGCAGAATTAGAGTAGGATTGCGGCACCACTTACAACCTTATTGAAGAAAGACTCCTTCAATTGGAATGAGGAAGCAACTCAGGCATTTGAGACACTGAAGAGGGCCATGTGTACACTCTAATTCTAGCTACCCTAGATTTTTCCAAAACTTTCATTGTGGAATATGATGCTTCAAGGTGTGGCATAGGTGTAGTACTCATGCAAGAGGGCCGCCCATCGCATTTGAGAGTCGTCAACTCAAAGGTAAGAACCTATCAAAACCAATTTATGAGAAGGAAATGATGGCTATTCTTCATGCAATCAAACAATGGAGACCATATCTCATGGGTCGTCACTTCAAGGTGAAGACAGATCATGATAGTTTGAAATACTTCTTGGAGTAACGACTATCATCAAGAACAACAAAAATGGGTCACAAAGATGTTGGGTTATGACTTTGAGATCATTTACAAGAAAGGAAAGGAAAATGTGGTAGCTGATGCACTATCCAAGAGAGACGAGTCCACAAAAACATTATTATATGCCATGTCCATATTATAGGCAAATTGGGTCGATCAGCAAGATCGAGTAATGCAAGAATGACATAGAGACACAAACTTTCATTCAGAATCTTCAATAGGATTTGAGCATTTAAAAAATTGTATGGAAGGGGGATACATTATGGTACAAGGATCGGTTGTACTTATGCAAGAACTCTACCCTTAAAAGCCAAGTTCTCTCTAAGCTCCATACTTTTCTAGTGGGTGGCCATTCGGGGTTCCTGAAAACTTATTACAGGATTAAGCAAGATTTCTTTAGGGAAGGGTTGAAAGGGGATGCCCGAAATTTGTGGCGAATGCTTGGCGTGTCAATGTAACAAGGGGGAAACTATTAAAACACAAGGTCTTCTACAACCTCTATCTATTCCTAGTGAGTAGTGTTAGAATATGTAGAGAGAGAAATAGTAAAGATAACCTGGAATGCACACATTATCATTGTGTGTTCATCATTTTATTATGTGAAAGATGGTTTCAAAGTGGTTGAAGTAGTTTCAACTGTTTATTAGTTAATACATAACTAATATTAAACTAACTCTAATAAATAAGCCTTATATTTTAATACCCCATCTTAAGGCTTACACTAGAGAACATACTGACAAAAGATTAAAATAATAGAAACAACCAAGACCACACATTCTTCAAAAGCTTCCCTTTTGAAAACAATACTTTGATAAGGTAAAACTCCATCTAGTTGCCTCCTTGACCCTCGTAAAGGTGTAGTTCCCGAGTCCTCGGATCCCATCTCCTGTATTCCCTAATTACAAAATCTCTTGATTTGTTGGATAACCATCCATACTAAGTTACTCCCACATTTCTCCATCAAGATTGTCTCACCATGACCCTTGTAAGGGTAAATTCCGAGATTCACAAATTCCCGAACTATTTGGAAAGCCATCCATGCCGAGTTTTACCTAAATTGGATTCCTTCATGTCTTCAAAATGTGGGGCTTCTTTTAAAGTGCATGTTCTCTATCGTGAGTTCTTCACCACTTTCAGCATTCAGTGGATTTTAAATAATGGCTATAACTGTCATTTGATTTGTCTTTCATCGTATAGAGAATTTTTTCAGATTCACTATTTGTAATTTTCCCTTGCTGCAATCACAGAAATGGTTCAGATTTGTGATCAACTATTTTTCCTTGGCGTTTAATGGTTCTTCCGCCTTCTTCTAACATCTTGGGTGATTTTTTGTGATGTTATTTATTTGCAGATTTATGCCCTTTTGTGACTGTTCACGATTGTACCTTTAGCAGAGATAAATCATGCCTTGTGCCCTAATGTGTAGGTAAAATAGCTTATGCGACCTCATTTTTAGTGGCTTTGCTTCTGCGACCTCGTTCCAACCCTTATGAGTGCGTATTAATGGCAGAAATGGAGTGCCCTTCGAATCTCGCCCCAAATTCGTGATTTTAATAAATTCGCAATTTTTAGACAGGTCTCATGCCCTTAAATGGAGTGCCCTTGCTATTTTCATGATTGAAACTTGCCTTAAAAACTTGTTTGCGACATGTAAATACTGAAACCACACTATTCATGACTGATGAAAATCATTGTTCATGATGTGTAAAACTAATACTGAAACCACTATTCACAATTGGTAAAATCATTGTTCTCGACAGAGATAAAGACCGAAAACATGGTTTGTGATTGGGTTTCCAGCCCTCACGACCTTGTAAACTCTCACCCGAAGCTCGTATTTCGTGACTTTATTTGTGCCCTAGATGCATTCAAAAATACATAATACTTCTTCCTATAATTTCTTCTTGCTCGCGCATTTCGATACCAATGTTAGAATATGTGGAGAGAGAAAAATAAAGAAAGATTAGAATGTACAAAGAACAAATGAAGAGAAATCGGAATGCACACATTATCATTGTGTGTCCGTCATTTTATTATGTGAAAGATGGTTACAAAGTGGTTGAAGTAGTTTCAACCATTTATTAGTTAATATTTAACTAATATTAAACTAACTCTAATAATAAGCCTTGTATTTTAATAAGCGGCGTGCAGACATTTCCATGGATTTCATCACAATATTGCCAAAATTTGAGAGGAAAATGTAATTATGGTGGTTGAGATAGACTCACCAAATATGCTCATTTTTGTGCCTTGTCACATCCCTCTATGATGAGTACAAGGTTGCCACATCTATTATGGATATAGTTCAGAGCTACATGGTACACCCAAGATTATAGTCAAGTGATCATGACCCTATATTTACTAGCAATTTTTGGACTGATTTATTCTCATGTTTGGGTACTCAACTAGCTCTTAGTTCATCATATCATCCCCAATCTGATGGACAAACTGAGGTAGTAAACAAATGTGTTGTTGTAGATAAGCAAGAGAGATGGGTTTAGTGGCTACCACTTGCAAAATGGTGGTATAACACTTCATTTCATCTGGTGTCCAAAATAACACCCATGCTATTTTGACAACTTCATTCAAGTTGAGGACTTAGGCGCTTTTTGTTTGAAAAGTCAGGAGGTGAAAACCTCATTGTTTTGCGGAAATCTGGAACTTAGTGTTTCGAAATTTGAAATTTGGAACTTCGCAAGTGTTAGTGCGGGTTTACCTAAGCCATGGAACAAATGCTAATTACTTGCGACATTGTGGGGATAATAGAAGTATTCGCGGGTTCGCCAAAGATAGTTTTCCACCGAAGTTAGGAACTCGATTTTTGTGGAAGTCAAAAATCAATGTTTTGCGGGTTTTCAAGTCCTCATAACAAAGGAACAAAGCCGCGGAGTTATACACCGTGGGACAAGGAAAATAAGAGTGTGGGAATGTTAGGAAAGTTGAGCGCGGAGGAAAGTAGAGAAATCCGTGCAAGGTTAAGAAGTCCGTGGAACAAATGGTCATTTCGGAACAAGGTAAAATTTAAAAAGTTGCGAGAATACAAGAAAGCTACGAGAATGAAGAAAATCCACGATACAAAGGAAATTTGTGTTACAAAGGCAATGCGGATCAAGGCAAAGGTCAAAGATAAAGCCATGGGTCACCAAAAGTTCATTAACAAGGACAAAAAGCCGCGGAAGACAAGAAGAGGCCGCAGTAAAGCTAAACTATGATTGCGGATCAAAAGAAGAAAATGAACAAGTCCGCGGATCATGCGGAAGCTGCTAAAAGCCGCGAAAGACCATGGAAGCAAAGAACAAGGCCGTGGATCACAATGGTGAAACATCAAGCCGCGAAAGACAAAGGAAAAGATAGCGGAACATCTCGAATTCCATGATGCATAACAAGCCACATCTAATTTGAACCAGGTGCCCAACCGCTCCAACAACTGACGAGAATTTAATGATGAATGGTGCCCATACCGGCCTACAAAATCAATGGCGTATAATGTCGACGCCCATGCCTGGCTTGCAGCAAAAGCAATGAGGAGTGGTCCTTGGTGGTTGGCTCTCTTTATTGGTGCGGTCCCGATCTTCTCCCTCTCATCTCTTCTCTATAAAAACAACTTAATATCAATTGTAAGAGATCCCTCTCTCCGATTTGTAAAGTCACCATGTTAAAATGGTGGTTGAACTTTCACTAGTTGCAGACCTCTATTTTGAGCTTTGTAATGCATCCAATGCCTTCTAAGTGACTGTAATAGATTGTGCATCCTTATAAGCAATAATATATGTTGAATGTGGCTCGTATCTGCCCTTTTGCTTAGATTATTGTCTTCTTGCCTCTTTGTTCTTTCCATTTTATGTTGTGTATGGACTATATTTGCATGGTTTCCATTTTTGTGTGTCTATAATGTGTGGAATCAAATGGTTTATGCAGTTTTGGTCTGTGGCATGTGTCTTCCCTCTCCTCCCGCGTGTCCTTTCTTGTTCTTCCCCTCATGGAGAGAGATCCCCTTTCTTTGGTGCTATCACCACTCTTTTAGCTTAGTTTCCCTTTCATGCATTTCTCTCTCTCAACCCTGGTCCTGGAAAGCTGGGAGTAGTTTAGCGTTAGTAAGATAGGTAGATGCAGCTGACCTTTATCGGGGTTGATTTCATATAGTCAAGTCCCACTTTGAGAGTTCATCCCATGTTTCATTGAGGTGTTGAATCTCTGGATTCAACAAAGGGTGCAACTTGGTGTGATAGTTTTAGCACGCCCGGTGGGACAAGTTTGATGAGCTTTACATCATCTTCACTAAGATTGGTGTGTGTTGGTGATATCCATCTTTTGGAGGCTTCATTTCAACACATCGCGACTTCACCGATCAAATAAACCCATTTGTCTCATTTGCGAGACCATTTCCGTCATTCATGAAGTTGTGCAATCATGACTTCATTTCCTCATTAGAATCCTCACATGCAAGAGCAATATCACCCCCTCCTTAATGTCCTCCACCTTCTCCATCTTCTTCCCTTCCTTCTCACCTTCACTTTTCTACCCTTTTTCCCACATCCCCACCTGCATCAAATTCTCCTTCTCCACCTTCCCCATGTCCTCTACCATCTCTCCCTAGAACTCTTCCATTTCCCGAGGGGTGGGGTGGGGTTGGGTCAGGCGGGCATTCATTACCACATCACAGATCTGTATCACATCACTGAGATGGAGATGGAGACTAAGATGGATCTCATTACTGGATATAGGGGGCCACTCGTATCACTTTACTAATATGGATCATATAGATTAGATCTGATAGTCGATCCATAGATTAGATGTCGGGCATCCTGTGCGCCTTTATCTCAAGTTTGAACAGGCCCCTGGGTTCCGAACTAGATCCCTACCCTATAGATGAGATGTTAGGCATCCGAGAAACTATAGATGTAGATCTAGGCTCTCCCCCGCGCCATATGGAATAGATATCGCCATATAGATATAAGGGCCAAGCATCCGGCTTGGAAAGTATATATGGCGACTTCAACTTCAACTTCAAGATTGGAGTTCGGTCTTCCCCATCCGCAAAAGGAGGATGTCAAGCCTATAACACCTACCATCCTCCCTCCCTTCCCCTTCACCTTCTCCACCATTTGTACCAAGTTCTCTCCCCCATCTTCGTTTTTTTTTTCTCTCTTTCCTTCCAAATCCTCATCTCCTCCATGTGTTTCTCTCGCTTCCTCCACCTTCTCCATCTTCTTCTCTTCCTCCTCACCTCACTTTTCTATGCCCTCTTTCCTTCCATACATTCTCTTCCCCAAACATCCATTCCTTACCATGAAGAAGTAGAAAACACTAACCAAGAGGCTCCAAGTAGGAGTGTTTCGTGGAACAAGAAGAGGATGAACAAATGTTGTTGATTTCCTACGGACTACACTCTTGATCACAGAGAGGACGATAAATCAAACTCCAAGGCCTTGGATGCGTAAGAGATCACTAAGGGTTTCTGCTCTCTTTTGGAGGTGAATATGCTGATCAATCTTTACCTGCATTCATAGAATCGACTTGGAGGAAATCCTCAAGGAGAAGAAAGCGGAGGAAGAAATCGGATATGAAGATCAAATTGATCTTCATGTTGAGGAGAGGGATATGTTTGGGCTGTCAAACTTCTTGTTTGAAGCTAAGGAAGAGCATGAGGAGCCCAATGTTGAATCATGGCTAGTCATAGGGGAGGAAACAAATGTAAACAAGTTTGAACAACTTGCAAACCCTCTCCAAAATGAGGAAAATATGCATGATGGCTCTATTCATGGAATGGAATGCAAAAGAGATGGGAAAATCAAAAGAATCAGTCCATTGGCTCCCAGAGTTGGATGTCCAATCAAACATCTAGCTAGATCGAGAGCCAAGCATAGTGTATTGTCCCCTTTTCGGTATTAATTAATTCTGAATACTGAAGCCTATTTTTATTATTTTTGCAGGATAAGGGGAAATTAAAAGAGGAAAATAAATTAATTTGTCTAAGGATATTTTTATATTTTAATTGGAAAATGACACTTAAATTATACTTGAATCTTGGAAAAAAACATTAATAGAATAAAATACTAATAGAAGGTTCACTTCTATTATTGGGTACTAGAGTTAGAATTAATAAATAAATAAATAAAGGGGGAGCCAAAGTTAGGGAAGGCTGCATGAAGTTCTAATTTTAGGACGGGAGGTGGATAAAGTGTTTTTAAATTTGTTTAATCCTATTTTTAGGATGGTGTGCCAACATGGAGGAGGAATTATATTATTTTAGAATTGTTTATGGAGCATGCATGTATTTGCAGAAGGGGGCGCCCAATTTGGAGAAGGATTGAAGCATATAAAGACAGATTTGGGGTTTATTGTGGGGACAACAACTTAGAAATTATCAATCGCATATTTGTCTACAAATAGCTTTTGCATCCGTAACTAAGGACAAAAACCCTCCTTTACACACAAATTTGAGGATGGAATCCCTCATATCGTAGATGGGTAATCCCATTTAGGGGTCAGAGGACAATCGAGTGGCACAAGTGTTCGCTAGTTCAACTCCAAACGATTGTATTCAAACTCGGTATTTTTATTGTAATTTGGAAAGAATTGTTTTGATGCTTTATGGTTTGTTTTTTTTTAAATCAAATTATCGTTGCTGTTATAAAAGTTAGTTTTTATATTTGCCCTAGGGTTTGACAAAAATATCGAGGTTAGAAATTTTTTTAGGGATATTACAATGGTATTAGAGCAAATTTCCTCCCAACCTGTGGAAGTGAATAAAAAAATTGCAGCTTTGAGCTTCATGCAGGGTAGTGACAAGAGAAGTCAGGTACCAGCAAAGGGAGAAAAAGAAAGCTTTAAAATAGCCAGAGGAAGGATTAAGGCAGCAAGATCTAGAGGTTGTTTTTGAGGAAAAGACAGACAGTATTCTCGCCAACTTGTGGATCAAATAGAGAAGGAATCCATGACCATGTTTATTCAAGCAAAGTTCTTACAACGGGAAGAAAATATAGATCCCATTCAAGAGGTGTTGGTAAAAATAGAAAAGTACAAACTTGAGGCCCCTAGAATCCTTGACCAGTATCAAGGGATGCTGATTATCTTAAATTTGAAGTTTCCTTTGATGATTACTTGGAGTTACTCAAAATGAGGAATCCAAATAAAAGAGGGTTGTGTGAATACATAAGCGGGTGAAGAAGAAAGAAGAACAATTAGTGTTGCAAGAAATTGAGAGGAAGCAACCCATGAAGGAATCCACCATACAAGAGGAAGTTGAAAAAGATATTCTGTTCAAGAAGCACCCATCAATCTCCCAAAGATTGCGTTCATGCCATATGAAGGGGATTTGCAAAATAGCTGTAAAATAAAAGTGAGAAAGTCGGGGGGAAAGGACATCACTTGTTGGATGCAACGAGCTCAAGATGGAAGAAGATGCACCAAATCATGAACGATCCTCCAAACTTCCAAAGGGTAATCAATTGATTGTTTGTCAGGGTAACATTATGGATGGATATGCATTGGAGGAGAACATTTTGATTAACACTAATTTGGGAGTCTTGAGTCCCAAAGATGGAGGTGTTGAGGGTATCTCAACAATTCCTATTCCGACACAGGAAGGTGAGCACTTTGATTACAGCCTAAGGTATAAGAATATTTCAGATCTGTTGCTCCCTATTATGTCATTTCAAGATAGGGTGAAGGATACAACTTGTAGCATAAAGCATGCACCTAAGGAAAATGACTCAGCAGATACTAATGTTGGCATTGAGCTTGCTGAAATTTTCAGATCAACAACTAATGATAAGCAATTTGGGCAGCAGTTTGGACAACAACAGTTTTTGGACAACGGCAGTTGCATGCTGATTGATTTATACGCAGGCATCACATGAACCATTGAGGGTTGGAAATTGCAAATTCCCAAGGTGGATTTGGATTCACAACTTGTAATTGTTTGAGGCCAAGCGATTCGGGAAGGGCGGACTATAATGTCCCCTTTTCAAAATTAATTAATTCTGAATACCTGAAGCCTATTTTTATTATTTTCCGTAGGCTAAGGGGAAATTAAAAGAGGAAAATAAATTAATTTAAGTGGTCCAAGGATATTTTTATATATTTTAATTGGAAAATGACACTTAAATTATATTTTAATCCAAAAAACATTAATAGAATAAAATAATAATAGAAGGTTGACTTCTATTATTGGGCACTAGAGTTAGAATTAATAAATAAATAAATAAAGGGACGCCAAAGTTAGGGAAGGCTGCATGAAGTCCTAATTTTAGGATGGGAGGTGGATAAAGTGTTTTTAAATTTGTTTAATCCTATTTTTAGGATGGGGCGCCAACATGGAGGAGGAATTATATTATTTTTAATTGTTTATGGAGCATGCATGTATTTCCAGAAGGGGGCGCCCACTTTGGAGAAGGATTGAAGCTTATAAAGGCAAATTTGGGGTTTATTATGGGGACATCTTGGAAAATTATCAACTACATATTTGTCTGCAAGTAGCTTTTGCTTCTGCATCCGTAATAAAGGACGAAAACCCTCCTTTACACATAGATTTGAGGATGAAATCCCTCATATCTCAAGTTGGGTAATCCGTTCGGGGGTTGAGGACAATTCAGGGCACAAGTGTTCCACTAGTTCAACTCCAAAACAATTGTATTCAGACTCTGGTATTTTTATTGTAAGTTGGTTTGTAATCAATAAATAAAGGATTGTTTTGATGCTTTATGGTTTGCTATTTTAAAATAAATCAGATTATCATTGTTGTTATAAAGTTAGATTTTATACTACGCCTAGGGATTGACAAAAATATCTAGGTTTGTTAGAAAGTTTTTTCAGGATATTACAAAAAGAGTTGCCACTAGTCATGTTCACTTTAGAGCACGAGGAAGATGTTCAAAGTGCAAAGGTAAGCCAAAGCATCTGTCCAAACCAAATGTAGAGCAAATTGAGGAGGTATTTTTCTCTGTTTGAGGCTAATGCTTTGACAAAAAGTGTGGTGCGGGCCATGTTGTCACTTCCACCACTTGATCCAATTGCAAAACCGATATCATGGCCGCCTTTTGTAAGAAAGGGAAGTTACTTTTCCCAACCAATATCTAGTTTTGTTTAGCTTCCTTTTCTTTGGGTTAGATTAGGAGTAGTTTAGGTTTTCTTTTTACAAAACAAGTGCTTTGCACACTTTGCATGTTTCCATTTGGATCATGTATGATTTCTCTTTTGTATATAGTTTTTGTGTGCCTTTTGTGGTTGTGCACAGTCCAAATCATTCACCTTCATGGGCAAATCATGAGAGACTTTGGGGCAATTTTCAATTGATTAAAGTGTTTATCAAAGCTCAAAGATCAGTTTGAGAACCAATGCCAAGTTCGGCGCTTCATGCAAATTCATGACGAGTTTCAAAGTTTTTGGATTAGTTTCAAGATGTATGCTTGACTCCATGCCCAATGGATATGCTAGGCTACCGATCCTTACATCTAGTAGACAAACATACCTAAAAGTCGCCAAATTGTTGTCCAAAATAGCACCCATGTTATTTTGACAACTTCATTCAAGTTGAGGACTTGGGCACTTTTTGTTTGAAAAGCTGCGGAGGTGAAAAACTTCGAGTGTTCATGAGACATCCAATGAACTTAGTGTTCGTAAGTTTTACTTAAGCCGTGGAATAAAGGTTAAGTACTTCACGAACATTGGGGATAATAGAAATGTTCCATGGGTTTGCCAAAGATAGTGTTTTGTGGAAGTCGGGAACTCCGTGTTCCACGAAAGTGGAAAATATAGTCTCTGCAGAAGTCGAAAATTAGTGTTCTGCGGGTTTTCAAGTCCGCGCAACAAAGGAACAAAGCAGAAGAGTTATACATCATGGGACAAGGCAAAGCGGAGTGCGGGAATGTTAGGAAAGTTGAGCGCGGAGGAAAGTAAATAAATCCCCGCAATGTTAAGAAGTCCCCAGAAACAAATTGTGGAACATAGGAAAGTCACGAACAAAGAAAACCCGCGATAAAAGGAAGTCTCCGATCACAAAGGCTATAAAGGCTATGCGGCAATGTGGAGGTTAGAGATAAAGTTCGGGTCACCAAAAGTTCACTAACAAGGACAAAAAGTTGTGGAAGACAAGAAGAGGCTGCAGAAAGTTAAACTATGATCGCACGTCAAAAGAAAAAAGCAAACAAGTCTGTGGATCATGCGGAAGCTGCTAAAAGCCGTGAAAGACCATGGAAATAAAGAACAAGGCTGCAAATCACAACATAAACATCTTTAGTCATGGGAAGACAGGAAAAGATAGCGGAACATCCGAATTTTGTGATGCATAACAAAGCTGCATCTAATTTGAACTAGGCGCCCAACAACCGCTCCAACAACCAGAATTTAATGATGAATGACGCCCATACCTGGCTTTGCAAAATCAATGGTGTACAATGTCAAGCGCCCATGCCTCAGCCTACAAAAGCAATGACGAGTGGTCCTTGGTGGTGGCTCTCTTTATTGGCACGATCGATCTTCTCCTCTCTCTTCTCTTCTCTATAAAAAAACAACTCAATATCAATTGTAAGAGATCCTCACCCGATCAGCAAAAAGTCACCATGTCAAAATGGTGGCCAAACTTTCATGAGTCACATAAAGGCGAGACCTCCATTTTGAGCTTTTGTAATGCATCCAATGCCTTATGAGTGAGTATTTACTATTGCGTAATGGATTGTGCATCCTTATAAGAAATAACATATGTTGAATGTGGCTCATATCTTCCTTTTTCTTAGATTATTGTCTTCTTTCCTCTCTATTCTTTCCATTTTATGTTGTGTATGGACTATATTTGCATGGTTTCCATTTACGTGTGTTTATAATGTGTGGAATTGGATGGTTTATGCGGTATTGTTCTACGGCATGTGTCTACCCTCTCCTTGTGCATGTCCTTTTCTGTTTTTCCCCTCATGGAGAGATATCCCCTTTCTTTGGTGTTATCACCACTCTTTTAGCTTAGTTGCTCTTCCATGCATTTGTCTTTCTCAACCCCTGGTCCTGGAATGCTTAGGAGTAGTTTAACATTAGTAAGATAGGCAGAGGAAGCCGGCCTTCTCCGGAGGTTGATCTCATACAGTCAAGTCCCACATCGAGAGATCATCCTATGTTTCACCGAGGTGTTCAATCTGGATTCAACAAAGGTGCAACTTCAGTGACAACACATACCTCATCCAAAATGCCTCCATTCGTGGTATTGTATGGTTACCATCCACCATTCCTCACCTCCACTTGAGGGTCGAACCTTAAGTGAGAGCAGTTGAGCACATTCACCACCAACCGGAGGTACTCTCTAGCCTTAAAGAGAATTTGGCAATGACACAAAACTACATGAAGCAACAAGCTGATCAATACCGTAGTGAGTGAAGCTTTGAAGTTGTAGACTTTGTTTTTGTGTGATTGCAGACATATAAACAACTATCTTTGAAACAACAAAATAAGGATTATATGTTTTCACCTAAATGCTACGGCCCTTATCAAGTGTTGCAAAAAAATTGGTAGTGTGGCATATAAGCTAGAGCTTCCTCAATCAACAAAAATACATCTAGTTTTCCATGTTTCTTGTTTGAAGAAGGTCATTGGACAAAAGGTGTCTTTCCAATCAGTGTTACCCAAGCTTGATGAGGAGGGATGCATCATTTTGGAACCTGAAGGAATCCTACAAACATGCACTAAGAAGTTGAGGACAAGGGTCATTATTGAGTATTTGATCAAGTGGAAGAATTTGGACATTGAAGATGCAACATGGGAAGATGAAACATTCTAGTAGTTGCATCCAAGCTTAGCAACATTGGGGACAATGTTGCTTTGAAGGGGAGGGGCATGCTACGCCCTTAATCCTAGGTCATATATCGGGATATGTATGGCGACTTGTGGCTAACATAATATCTTATCATGTCATATCACATTTATTTATGCTTTCATATGCTTAGTAGGTCGGCCTTGGTGCTTTGCATAGCATAGTAGGGTATATATAGGAGTTAGTAACTAGTAGATGATCATCATATTGAGCACTTGAGTCTTATTGTATGGTTTGGAGGTTGCCCCTCGAAGTGGCTAAGTCATTCTACTTGCATATTGTGATCATTTCTCTATATTTTGGTGTTCTTTTATGTTTTATTACTATTGATATTCAGATCTATCTAAGTAATTTCATTACAGGTGAAGAGTTCAATCAGGTCATGCCTTTCAAATTCAGTGTTGTTGAAGGTCTCAAGAGAAGCCAATGCTAAGGAACTATGGGATAAGTTAAGGAATAAAGTCTCTAGTAAACAAACTATTTCTTGAAAGTGATAATGAATGATGGGAAATTCATGACAAAGCTTCTAAATGATTTTAACATCGTGGTAAGTTAGTTAGCCTCAGTTGAGATTAAAATGGATGGATAAATGCATTACTTTGTCATCTTCTTTGCTGCATTTATGTGATAAGCTTTTCATGGCCATTAATAGTACTGCAGCACATTATAGCTTGAGGATGTAGTAGCATCCTTGTTATAAAAAAATGAGGCAAAAATCCACGGAAGATCAAATAAAGGCAGCCTTGTTTGTGAAAGGTCGTTTCATAAATAGATATAAAAATAGGCTTGGGGACAAAAATTGAATTCTATTGGTAGATATGTTGGAACTGTGACAACACTAGGCCTTGTAAGAAACAATGTAAATTTAAAAAGGCTGACAAAAGTAAGGCACCTAACAATGCTCCTTCAACGGGAACAATAATCTCCATGAAGAGTCGAGAGATATATACTTGGCATCTTCAAGGACGCACTCATGTCATGATGCATTGGTTGATTGACTTGGGTGTTTCTTTTCATGACTCCTCATAGGGAGCGGTTTTGCGAATATGAAAGATATAATGGAGATAATGTCTTCTTAGGAGACATCTCATCATATAAGATCATAGGCGAGTAAGAATCAAGCTTATGTCTAAACATGGAAGGATTAAAATCCTCCTTGGGGTTGTACCCATTCCAAGGGTGGCTAGAAATCTGATATAAGTTAAATGAGTGATGTTTGCATGCAGATACAAATTATTGAGTTTTCACCAACAATGATGGGGCTAAGCCCCTCCTTCTTGTGTATGGGGAGGCTCCCATTATTGAATGTAAACTAACCTAATTTTGTGGGGTGGCCAATAGGCCGGGATCACACAGAACACTCCACAACCTCGTATGGCAAAGTGATTGTACGAAGTACAAGGGAGGAATTTGCAGCATTAGAAGAACACAACAATGCAAACCATGATAAGACATAACAAATCATAGACACAAACTTCCATTGATTCATTTATCAAAGGCGCAAACACCTTTCTTGGTTTTACAAGATTATCATATATGCAAAGTTGGAAAGAGAGAGTAGAGGAACATAAGACAAGAAATAGAAGAATTGCAACTTTTATTGCTTGATGTAGAAGTGGTAATCTCAACAACATACATTCAATCAACAATTTCCAACCCTTGGAATGGAGAAGCCATTCCAATTTATAACATTACAATATGTCCTTTCATCTACCCCCACATGACTCTTTCACCTATCCTCATCACTTGTGACCTTTCATATTCCTAGGAAGTGAGTCTTTTTCTTATTATTGGAAAAAGGACTCTTACAATGTTTAGCTAAGGGTCACTTAAGTGAATAGGATGAAATAAAAAAGTACATTCTTAATGAGAAATTAGAATATGGGAGAGAGAGAAGAGAGAGAGAGAGAGAAGGAAGGGTTGATTGATCTGATGAAGATGAAAGCTTTGTATGATGAGAACTTGATTTGATTCATGATCCTCGAGGAGAGTTTTAGAATGAACTCTTGTCCTTTGAATTCTTTATTGAACTGAGCTACCGCAGTGCCACCTTATCTTCTTCTAGAATGCAAACGCAACTCAACACTTTGATCCATGTTTAGGAACATCATTGATATCCTTGCATTGATTAGACCATTCTTTGTGATCTCTTGCAAATGTGGAAATAGATCCTTTGATGTTGGAAAGGGACTCTAAGGTATCTTCATTGAAGGAAAGAGGATCACCTGCCTCTTTCTTGACCAACTCCTGGAAAAACAATGAGTTCTTCTGATGATGAATTCTCGGTGAGTGGAGGGAACTCCAAGTCTTTGAAACATACACTACAAGACCTTCATTCAAAATATCAAAAGCATTTTTCCACTAGAGTCAAGTTCGGAGATGGCATCTTTATCATACCATATCTAGCATCCATGATGCGGACCCAAACTGGGAGACAAATTGTCAGCCATCTGATGTGAACACATTTTTACTCATGAGGGTGTGAGAGTCGAGGGAGCTCATCTCGGACACAAGTGGGAGCACCTCATCCAAGTGGATCTTTCTTTTCAATCTCCTCCCTTTCTTTCTTCACTTGACAAAGTGGTGAGAATATACTTGATTAGAGAGATGACCTCTGGAAACAATGTCTTTCCTTTCTCGATGATCTTCGATCCATCTCTCATTAGCCTTCCTTGCATCATATAAATTTTGTGCTTTCTTGATCACTCAGGGTCAAAGCTACTTGATTGGAGGAATGTCTTCCATAGGAAGAGGAGGTGTTGAATTGGGCTCAAGAAAGGTTGAATGTAAGCACTTGAGAGTTTTTACATGTTCCTCCAATTTCTCAATTGTTCATTTGTATTCTTCATTTTCGAAAGCAAAAGAGGTGGGTAGAGGATTCCTTGAACAAATGAGAGTCACCCTCATGTGAAGCTTGACCCAATGAGATGTGGGTCAACTCATAGTCCGATGGAGTCATCTCCTCAACGGGCTTTACATTCTTACCAAAAACTTCTACATATTGGTTTCCTGAGGCACCATTGAAGAAGTGGGAAGTTGTTGGGCCTTCTTCCTTTCTTAGATCTCAAGGTTTTTGTGATAGCTCCAAGGTTGGGCATTATAACTTTTGTTGTTGTTGTTCTTGGTTCACTTTTGAGCAATTCTTGAATCCATGGGAATGGCTCTTCAAGAGTTGACATGATGTTGGTCATGGGAGCACTTTTTAGGAGCTTGATGTAGGATCACATCTTGTTCATTGTGGGAAAGCTCCACCATTGGGAAGACATACTTGGATGCTCTTGAAGAGAAGGAGGTTGTGATGGATCACTCTTGCTTGACTCAAGAGGCTCTATGGATTTGATCAAGATGATGGATTTACACGATCTTATGAATCTTTCCCTGATGGCATCCTTCATTTTAAATTTGAACAATGACTTGAGTTTCACTTGAAATGTTTCACTTTGATTGATCACACTCATGTGTTTGAGAGGTTTGATGATGGATTTAAGACATAATGTTTCACAACTGAGATGACCTTGAATGAGTTTCTCATTTCAAATCTATGACCATGATGACGATGTTTCCTTTGATGAATTTTGGGTTCCAATGGGATTTTTGGCTCTTTTCAAACTCTTTTCACAATGCACAATGTCCTTGACTTTCACTGCTTTGCGCCTTGATATGCTCTGTCTTGATCCTTGACACAATTGTGATCAGAATGATGCTTTAGATCCTTGTGGAGGGTGGATTTTCTTGTTTGAGTTATGAGACAACTTTACAACCATGTGAGGATGGAAAAAAGTAGCGAGATGAGTGAAAATGGAGCCAACAACTTTTTTTGCATTGAAAATTGAAACTTTCTATTTTTGGTAGGTGGGACCAGGAGTTGCTACTATTTTGGGAATTTTTTGCTTTTTGCTCAAATTTGGTCTTCTTGAAGCTCCTAGCACACTTAATTCACCTCCATTGATGATGCTTTACCATTTTTAGGAAGTTTTCTATTTTTAGCAAGTTTTTTTTTTTGGAAACTGTTATTTTGGGAAAATTGCTGTTTTGCCTTGTTTGTTGTTTTGCACTATTTTCGGATATGCTAAATGTTTTGAAATGATTGAGAGTTTGCAAATTTTGAGAGGTTTACTATTTTTAGCATGTGAGTGTATAGAGCATATGCTATTTTTATAAACTAGTCATATTGGTGTCGGTTTGCAATGAAAACACCATTGTTGGATTCAACTCTGCACTTGTGATCTGTGCTCCAATTTTCGTTGTGTTTCATCTGCTAGAACTCTTGCAAATCAAAAAGGAAAATTTTGGGATGGAGGGTTTTAGTTTTGCATAGTTTGTAGAAAACTAGGCCATCATGTTTGTATGCCTTAATGGTGATCACAAAGGTGCTTGGAATGAGAAAAATCAGTGAAAATCTTGGTGCAATCAATTTTCTAGATGTTAAGAGTTATGAGAAAAGCTCTTTTTTGTAGTCATGGCTGGTTTGGAACGTGTTGGGGAAGCATATGTTGTGTTTGATGTTTTTTGAAAGTCTTTTGCAGGTGCAACAATGGAGGATGGATGAACAATGCAAATGAGATAGCTTAAAACAAGTTTTACTTTGTTTTTTGCTTAACTACTAATTTTAGTTTTAACCATGGGTTAAATGAAAGTTGAGTGGGTTAAACTTGGGTTTAATGGCTTGCTCATGGGTGAAATTTTTTGTCCCTATATGTCCCCTTGGAAAAAGGGACAGAGGGACACAAAAATGGCCCCATTTGGAAAGATAGGTTTGCACAAGTGTGAAAGATGCGAATGAGAGAGATGGGGGCATGAAAAATTGAGCCCCGGGAGAGTGAAATTTGAGTCACATGGAGATGCTCAAAGGTAAGAGGGGGCATGGGGGCGAATTTTTTTGTCCCTTTTGTCCCCCTTAGAAAAAGGGACAAGAGGGACAAAAATGTGCCTTGGAGCAAGATGGTAACACTTGGCATGATCGGTGTAGTGTGAGGGAAATGAGCTTAGCCAATTAAGCCTGCTCGGGGTTGAGGAGGGTCGCATGAGGGACAAAGAGAGGGGTTTTCTCTTGGGCAAATTTTTGTGTCCCCTCTTTCCCTTGGGAAAGGGACAAGAGGGACACAAAAAGTGTGCCATGGAGAAAATCATGACATGTGGCACAAAAAATGGCTAAAGTATGGGAAACACACTCTTGCACTAGAGAGGACTTGAAAACATGATTCCCGAGCTTGAGATGGTATTTTGACATGAAATTTTATATGATTTGACTCCAAAGACCATTTTAAGATCAATGGCATAGGTTTCATAATTCAATTCTGCCTAAAACTCCAAAAAAATGGTTCCCCTTTTTTTCTTGAGACAACAGGGTGTGTGCTGCAAGATTGAATTGCCTTGAGAAAGCGCTTAGGTCTTGGAACAAATGTGATGCTTCCACCATGTAGATAATTCCTTCAAGATTTCCAATTCCTATTTTTTTCCTTATAACTCCTTATGGAGCTCTCAAAATCATCTGAGAAGTTTAGGTTCATATTTTGACCATTCATTCCTTACACTTTGAAAAACCCGCTTTTGCACAAATTGTCCCTAAACCACCAAATCTTCCTAAATCTTCCTAAATCACTTCCAACACATTTCAAAGCTCTCCAATACCACCTCCGGATGATTATGAGCCTTTGGAACCTTCCCGAGAGGATGCACACTTGCCTTGAAATGGCCAAAATTGGCCTTTCTAGGCCTATCGAAGAACTAGTCTTTAGTTGCTCTTTCACTTGAATGGAATTGTTGACCTTGAAACATCACTTTGAACATTTGAACATTCTTATTTTCAATATATTAGGAGTACTAAAAGGTGGGATGATCATGACATAGAAGAAAATGGCCGAGAGAAGGATTTAGAGAGCATTTTGGAGCAATTTTCACATTTGGCTTAGTTGTCATGGCTCAAGTTTTGAATTTTGGGCTTACAAAAATGCATGACAACAAATGGCTCTGACTCGGGGACATTGGACTGTAAAGGGCAATAGAGAACCTCAACACTCTTGGTGAGAAGACCAGCTCCTTGTTCAAGTTGGGCAATAGAGTCAATTCTTTTCACCACTAACACAAGCACACATGAGCAAACACACAATGAAGGAAAACCAAAAAGGAAAGCAAACACACAACGAAAATGGAAACTATGTTACAGGGAGGGAAATTCATTGAGGTGGAGAAGAATGTACACACACCCAACAATGGGTTGGGAGAAGTACATGTACCATCATGGAACAATGGGCTGAATTCAAATCTCTGAAGCTCAAAGATCATTATTTGATCATGCCATGCTCTCGTGATGGCCTTGCATGGTTTGAGAAGGAAGGAGACCAAGATTCCATCTTCATACTGATATTGCATAGAAAACACTCTTGCATTCAATGACCACTTTGTAACATGTTGGAAAGTCTTGCCTTTTGTAGCCTCCACTTGATGCTTCATGATTATAAGAAGCCACTCTCCCATGTTTTCAAAAATGGAATCATTGATTTTGTCATGAAGGTATTCACCATCCTTGAATGAAGGTTGCAGCATGAAATCATTCCTTGAATTAGCGGGAAGTCCAGAAGTGGTGAGAGAAATTTGATCTTTTCCCATTCACAAGCTTGTTCAAGCTTTCTCACTTTGTTGTTCGAAACAATTGTTTTCTATACATACCAGCTCAATATTGACCTTGACATCATTTTCTATGGTGAAGGTGTTGTCTTCATGACTGAAAATATCCATAGGAGATTCAAGAATCTCCTTTCCTTTCCATTCATAATCTTCTTCACAAAACAAGAAAGGGAAGACTTACCTTTACATTCATTCTCATCCACCAAGGCTTCAAAGAGAACATTGAGCTTACCTGTTTGTTCCATCTCATTGTTATTAATCATTTGTGCATCAAAAGGAGAATCAAAGCTTAACCCACACTTATCTTGCAAATTCATGGCATATGTCAAGATCTCAAGACTGAGTTGAGGGTCTTCAATTTCTTCTGCAATCCTCAAGATGTCTTGCACAGATTGCTCTTTCAAATCTGCCACGTACACACTTTCACCTTCATTAGAAGAGTCTTCATATAGGACCTTGAGGAAAAGATTGGGAATCTGATCTTCGCATGGCCAAGACTCATTTGAAAAATCCTTGTTCTCCTACTCCACATTTCTTATCTTTTGGTGGTTATCTTCTTGTAGGTTCGGGCATTCCTTGTTTTCATCACTTTCAAACAGAGAGAAATGGAAATTTTAAGGAAAGGGTTATTTTCGAGGTGTTTTGTTTGAGAATGGAAATTCCATTAGACAAATATTCTGGCCGCATCTTTCACACTTTGAAAGTAAAAATCTAGACGAAATACATATTAAATGAAGTTAATATAGCCATTGTTGAAGATCCACCGGATGTTGAAAGTGGTGACGAATTCCGATGAAGAACATGTAGTTTAAAGATGCCCATACTTTGAAGATTGGAAGGGATCTAGTGTAGATGAATCTCAGCATTGATGGTTGCCGAGTTAATTTGCGAGTTTGTGGATCTTGGGAATTACACCCTTACAAGGGTCATATGATAACTTGATGAAGCATTGTGGATGTCACTTAATATAGATGGTTGCCCAATAATATAGGAGGTACGTAATTCGATAGTTTAGGGAGGTGGAATTAAGAACTCGAGAACTACACGCGTTGACAAGGATTAAGAGCCAACTTGATGGATTTTTACCTGGTCAAAAATTGTTTTCAAAGAGAGATTTTGAATAACATGCGGTTTTGTTTGGTTCTATTGTTTCAATTTTAACGTCAGAGTGTGTTTGTTTTTTCTATTTGTAGTGTAAGCCTTACGAAGGGGTATTATAATATAAGGCTTATAGTTTATTATTAAGTCACTATTAGTTAAGTATTAACTAAAGATTGGTTGGAACCTTCTCAACCATTTTATAACTACCTCTTGCATGATAAAATGACAAACACAATCTACAATGCATACATTTCGATTCCTCTTCATTATTTCTCTGTTCACATCTTCTAACATGTATAAGACCAACATAGTCCACACAAAGGAGTTTTGAGTAGATAATATAAAAGTTAGAGAAGGAATATTGGACAATCGTGAGCAGGGTCGTCAAATATCTATGTGGCACTTTAAATTATGCAATTTTCTATCAAGGAAGACTGGGCCTATGATCCAAATTCGATCACAAAGTGTTAGCAAGATAAACTAAGTAAGAATCTATTCTCATTGTATTGAAGAATGTAACAAACACTTTTTCCACTCCATTCCATCACAAAAATCAATAGGGAATGGTAGTTGATTGTTAATTGGGTTCAAGAAGGATTCGAAACATGCTAGTCCTGAAAATAGATTGGTTTTGGTGCAAAGGCTAAAAGAGCATATGGATTTTATTAAATTTTCCTTTTGATTACACATTTGGGTTCCCCTTGAAAAGTTATAACTTTCTAAAGAACAATGCCTAATTTCTAGCTCATATGAAAATTTAATGGTCTTCGGAAGTTAGAGGGCTTTTGAAACCGCTAGCTAAGCCATTTGGCGGTTTGCAGTGGTTGTGCACTTTTAAAGGATTGTTGGAAGGCATGCATTGTTCCTAGTAGTTTGTTTACACCCTAATTAAATCTATGTTATGGAAGTGCACAACAATAAAGAGGATCTTGAGGGTTTGTAATAGGGGACTATTCTAATCAATTAACTTCCAACATTAACCATTCACAATCAAAATAATGCTTTAATACTTGTAAATATTGATAAAATGGTAAGAAACTGCTGAAATACACAAGAGGAGAAAGAAACTTAGTTGTACAGGTCATAATAGAGAGGATCTTGGTGTGCAAAATAGTGAAACGGGCATATCAAAGATTGGGAATGCTTTGGTGCAAGTCGTGGAACTAGAAGCGAGTAGGGGTAGGACCGTACAACTATTGTACGATCCAGATCGAACTGTATGGTCATGACCTGGATTTGTAGATCTTAGACCCTTAGGCGATTTGGGCCTGCAAATTTTTTGTGTGCTTTGCTTGTTTGGAAATTACCTTAGTGTATGTTGCTCTTGCTCGCACAACTTTGGGATGACCTTCAATCACCTGCAACAAAGTGAAAACCTTAGAAACCTGCAGAACCCTTCATCGAGCATTAGCATTAGCAAATCAAAAGGAGAAAACATGTGTGTGTGGTGAGTTATAAAGTGATAATGACTTGTTTACACAACGTTCCGTAGGTGAAATATTCTAATAAGGACGACTCTAGGAAGATAAAATGAACAAAAGAAGATATTCAAACTGAAATCAGACTTGGAGAACATAAAGAGCCGAGGACCGTACGGGTTGGCCAAGACCAGCCCCGACATCCGACCCATTTGTGCGTATTTGGATAGAGAAGAGGAAAAGTAAAATATGAAGTTGTGACATGAAACACAGAGGTTGTTTACTATAATTAGATGATATTTCCAGAATTGATGACAAAGTAGAGTGTAAAGATAAGCAAGTCATGGAAGAGCTAGAGAGATAAATTGATTGGATTCCGAATGTGAGCATTTGTCTTAGCAAGGAGCATAGTCAAACTTGGCATTGCAAAGGACAATTTTCCAAATTTTAGTGTCTACATAGTTCTTCTTGGTTATATGTGATTGGTATTGTTGGAGTGGGTAAAGGAGCATGAGTTGCAACAAGTTCTATTAGAATATAAGGCTTACCTTTTATAATTAAGTCATTATTAGTTATGTATTAACTAATGTTCGGTTGTAACCACCTCAACCATTTTGTAACTATCTCTTGCATAATAAAATGATAGACACAATCTAAGGTGTACATTTTGGTTTCTCTTCATTATTTCTTTGTTCGCATCTTCTAACATTGGAATCGGAGCTTAAGGTATGATCGAGGATGAACAAAAGTTGAAGAGAACATGGCTACTGTGAGGCTTCAAGGACAAAAATATAGTTGATGCCATTGCAAAGTGAAAAAAAAAAAGCCATTCAAGGGCACAATATTTGTTGTGTTTCTATATGAATTTGAGGGCATGGCACAAAAATAAGAAGTCACCATTTTGATGATTTTTAGGGCTGTTTGTGCATTTAGGGCACAAAAATAAGGTGGGCACAACATGACAAGCAAAATGTAGTAGAGAAACATGATTTAGGGCACATTTTTTTGCAAAAAACACAGTCTAGAATCACAAGAAAGAAAAAAACGTGATTTTCAAAGGTATCTAGGGCAAAACAAAGAAAATACAGTCATGCATTTCCAGATTTGCAATTTTTCAAGGGTCATTTGCTGCTAGGGCACACAGTTTGGCAATTTTCAGTCACAACTAGTTGTCTAGGGCAAAAACTTGCCTGGTATAGTTTCCTTTCTTTGATTTAAAAATAAAAACAAAAAATAAAAATAAGTTTTTAAAATCTTGATCCATTAATTGCGGGTCATTCTATTTTTTGGGAAAAGGGTTATTTGCTGAGGTATTTTGTCTGAGAATGGAAATTTTATCAGACAAATATTTTGGCCCCAACTTTCACACTTGGAAAGTATAAATCTAGATAAATGAAAAATCAAATGAAGTTAATATAGCCATTGTTGAAGATCTATTGGATGCAGAAAGTGGCAAGGAGTTCATTGATGAAGAATACATATTTTAAAGAAGCCCACACTTTGAAGATAGGAAGGGATCTAGTGTAGATGAAGCTCAATATGTGTGGTTGCCCAGATTACTTACGGATGTTGTGGATCTTGGGAATTATGCCCTTATGAGGGTCATGAAACAACTTGATGGAGCATTGTGGATATCCCTCAATATAGATGGTTGTCCAATGATACGGGAGGTTCGTCATTCGGTAGTTTGGGGAAGTGGAATCCGGGAACTTGGGAATTCAGTTCAGGAGCTACACCTTTACGAAGGTTACAAGGCAACTTGATGGGCTCTACCTGGTCAAAGAATTGTTTTCAAAGAGAAATGTTATGAAGAATGTCTAGCTCTGTTTGGGTCTGTTATTTTAATTTTTTGTTAGTATGCTTTATTTTTGCTTTCTATAGTGTAAGCCTTAAGAGAGGGTATCCGAATAATAAGCTTACCACCTCAACCATTTTGTAACTATCTCTTGTGTAATAAAATGATGGACACAATCTACAAGGCGTGCATTCTGGTTTCTGTTCTTTATTTCTGTGTTCACATCTTCTAACAAGTTTCAGAGCACGTATGGGTGTTTGGTCATGTTGTAATTGTAAATAATGTTCATGAAGGCCTCGAGAAGGCAATATACCTATAATTGGAGAACAAGATAGTGGATAGAGGAGGAGACCCCATACTCTTCAGGAGCTTTTCCCACATTGGGCGTTCTCCAAGGTAACTTTGTGTTTTACATCTGTTTTCCCGTCTTTTTCTGTAGCCTACTTGCTCTTTATGATGTTGCCCAAATTTTCTTTACAATAAAGTACTTCCATTGCAAGTCTAAGCACAATCAGTGACAGCTTTAAACAAATACGTAAGTAAAACAGCAAGCTACAATGATATCTCGCTAGCAAAATGCATATAAGATTAGCGTTGATGAGTTAAGCTATGGAATATCCATGCGAATCATGGAGCATCTGAGCAAAGTAGTAGATCTACATGATTTTGTTGACGCAAATTGGGCTAGAGATCTTGATTACTAAAGATCTACAAGTGATGATGTGTTTAACTTGTTTGGTGGAGCAGTTAGTTGGATACATAAAAGGTAGGCAATTGTTGCTCCCTCAACTACAGAAGCTAAGTACATGGAAGTCACTCACGTATGTAAGGACATTGTAAGGTTATAAAGGCTATGTTCAGATGTTTTCTTACAGGAAACTATAAGGACAGATTGTGAGAGTCAAAGTGCAATTTGTTTGGTGAATAACCATATGCATCATGCTCAGGTGAAGCATATCTACGTGCGTTATCATTTTGTTAAAGACATTGTTGAAAAAATCAAGGCATTGTTGGAGAAGGTTGATACCTTAAAGGATGTTGTTGACTTAGAGACAGAGGTCATTAGTATGGAGAAGTTTTCTTGGTTCAGAAAATCAATGAGCATATCTGTCCTTAGTAGCTGATTTTATGTATTTGTGTCTCCCTATTCAACGTACTCAACAAATAGGAGAATGTTGAATGTGTTATATACTTACATGTTTTACACCCCTTATGGACTGCATACTCTACCACGCTAGGTGGATCTGGGGATTTCTCAGCTGGTGGTTTCTCCGCACATGGTTTTATACTCATTCTACTATAATACTGCTTAGTAAGGTTTTTGTATTGAGGTACCGATAAATACTCACACATGGATTAGGGTTGAGCACCACTAGGGTTTTTTCTGAAAGGGTTTCTCAAGTGAAATCTCTTGTGTATATTGTGATTGTGACTTAATTGCTTTCTGCTATTGTTTAAGATTCTGTTAGCTTTGCTTCTCCTGCATAGATTTATCGGTATTTTTCTCTTTAATGCCAAGTCCTTAGCCCTTGGTTTTCCCAGATTATTAGTAGCTGCCATACTGCCATTTATGGAAATGAGAATGAGAGATTTGTTTTCTCTTTATATTGCATTTTCTTGTATACCTTTCTTAAAACAAGACCCAGGTAACTGCTAGAGACTGCTGTGTGAGCATTTGGTACTCTTACACAGGTGTGAGAATCTTTTCTAACATTTTTCTTGTTCTATGTTCACATTAATTTTCTCAATTTTGTTTCTTCTTGATTGATAGTTTCTATGTGGGATTGGTGGGATGTTGGCCATGAGAGAACTGCATATACATTTGACATCAGGGTTATTGTGCTTATGTAAAGATATTTCCACCTTATATTTAAAAGCATGGTTAGATAGTTCATATTTCCAAGAAAAAAAAATGACACACCATCAATCTCCTTTTCAAAACTATACGACCTTGTCTTATAGTGTCATTTTTAAATCGATGCATTTTTAATACATTTGGAAGAGCTTAAATTCTTGCATGTTTTCTAGCACCCGATTTGTGGAAATTCTTTAAATTTATCCTGTGGAATATTGAAGCTTGGTGGTGCTCATGGAATTGTATACCACTTGAGGCTTTCTATTTATTTGCAACTCTTTCTTGAACTGTTTTGGAAACAATCTACCTGGTAATGGTGTCATATTCTAGGGATATTACAAGTTCCTTTCCCCAAAGCTTTGCAATTTGTGTTGTTGATAGATAATATTTAGTGTTTATGCCTGTTCTTACATTCAACTCTATGTTTTGATCATATGCAGCATGGTCCATACGAGTGTGTGCTCAATACCGTTGAAGCTTGCGCAATTGATGCATGGCCTAATTTGGTGAGGACTAGCTTTTAGAAATTCTTTCTTTTCTCATTTTAAGTTTCATGGTTGTAGATGCTGGAATATGTTCCCTATAAAGCAATGTATGCAGAATGTCAAGCACCTTTGAGAATTTTATTGGTACATATGATATACCTTGCAACTTTTCTTTCAAGTTAATGGGCTTTCCAATACATTGTTTATTTTTGTTTTGGTATTTGTGGACTCAGTTGTTTGTGATTCAAAGTTTAACAGTTTTTGGTCTGGAATCAACCCAAACTCAATAAAAGAATCAATATAAGTCACATATTTTCTGCATTAGAACAATCTATATAGCACTAAATTCTAGTGGCGAAGTTGAGGTGGCCTGTTGATAAAAAGAGGGCAAAACATAGCCCTATCAAATACTAGAAATTAGAACAAATTTTCAATTCTCAGAAACATAGAAACATGCCAATTATAATGATAGACATCTGTAGGATGCTGTAGGAGACCTTTCAAATATTAGGAGGAGATGTCAGCAATGATGACTAGAGAAAACCTTTGAAGGATGCTAAAGGTCAAAGCATGGATGTAATGTAGTTGTAATGCCTTCAGCAGACGCCGCTAGCCATGACCACAAATTCAGAGACTGCCCTATATTTGGTGATACAATCTGAAAAGGTGCTATTAAAGGTTTGGGTGTGTAATTATTTAAACTTAATGCATACTCTAAGTTAGGATAATGCCTTTATGGAAGCAATAAAACTCATAGTGGCAAGATAATTAAGGATGAATGTTGTCTTGTACTAGAGGAATTTATTGTGAGCATTTCTTAAGAAAACAAGATTCAATTTTCTAATAGTAAATGAATAGTGTAGTGAACCTCATCTAAAGTGTTAATTTTCAATCATCTACAAAGGTACAAGTATTAATCAGTTGCTTAGTTATTTTTGTATTGATAGATTCCCAAATACCTTAGACCCTGAAACGTTAATTCTCTTCATGATATTGTAAATGGACTTGGATTCAGGAAGGCGAGAGGCTTATACCTTAGCAAGACTTGACACAGAGCTCGGCAAGAGACTCAGAAAATAAAAATGCATAAACTACTGAGTTTTTCACTAAGAACTGGGAATCATTTTATGATGAAAAATTAACTTTACAGAGATCAAACCACACATACATATGTCAAATAAGTGCTGAATAAGCGAAATGCACATCAAACAGACATTAACTTCAAATACTTTTTAGTATTAAAAGGTCCAAAATATATGTAAATCTATAGTCCAGACTCCAAATGAATGGAGAGCGATCTTCAATCTGGTGATGGAACAATCTGTTCCAACTGAATGGCATGCACATTACTTTCTTGTAACTTTTTGTCGTAGAGTTAAAGATTATGTTGTGTCTTTTGGAACTTGCTATAAAATAATCCATTAATCTCACATCCAGAAGCAATGTGTGTTTGGCTTAAAATTCTGGATCTTTATCATTTAAGGTTGAGGAGTTTTGATACCAAAAACATTCCACCATGTACCTAGAGCATATGCAATTGCACACACTATAATACCAAATTAATTAATAGAAAAATAGGATTTCAATTGATCATTTAAAACACAAAATTGCAATTTTGAGCAATTTGAAACTGATTGTAAGTAACCATAGAGTTTAGGAAGACAGCTAGTATTTTTGTCCTCATGGACTCGATTCATGAGTTAAACCTAACAAGGCTCAATGCAGTCTTATACATTTAGATCTGGGCTTGGATTCTTCTGTTAAGTTTCATGGGCCATCTTCTCTATGTACATGTATGGGCCTTCCATCACCTCTTTTAACAAGAGAAAAAATGTCATAAAAATAAGCTAGGTTAAAGTTGGCCACAAAGTTGATGCCAACGCCATTTGTCGGTACTATTCTAAATATTATCTCAGTTGCACTCATATACAGATCAAATGCCTTCCTTGGCCTCATAGATATAATCCATATACACTTTATCCCTATCCACCACATGAAGAGCCTTATCACTAGTCATAAGAATTTAATAAATTCGTGAGGATCCCTTAAAAAAACAATTGATCTGTAATTAGACTGGTTTTACCAATCTCTAATTCATTAACGCTGACGTCAACTTGTTTAAAACTGAATTCATTCAATATGCTGTTGTAATTAAGTTTAATGCTTAAGAAATATGCTTGCCAAAGTACTGGCAATGCATAACAGCTATGCAAAGATGAAATTTGGAAAAGGAAAAATAATAAACAACACACCCAAGCGTGGCATAAGATATACTCTGGAGGAGCTCACAAGAGCTGAAAACTAAAGCAAATTGAGGCTGTACTTCCTTTTGTTAATTGAAATCAACAAGATTACCAACCAAACTCTTCAATGGACTGCGGGACAACAATCAGCACCTCTTAAATGGACTGCGAGACAACAATCAGCACCTCTGAAATGAAGCCTCTGCTTGCTCTGTTTATGACACTACCAAAACCATTCACAACACTTCCTATACTCAGCTGCAATGGCTATTACAATTCTATATGCTTCAACAATACACCAATCTGCCTACTATGCTTATACAGTGTTAGTAAACTGACGTGCAGACTCCAAATGTCATCTGATCCAAACACCAATGCAATGGAACAGTTCAGCTTCCTTTCTTGGTGGTTGGTCTTCCAAGATTCAAATTGGATGAGTTCGACAGGGTTTGAAATCATCTGTTTGGAAATTCTGTTTTTATCAGTTTGGCCACTGCCAAATCTGCCTGTTTGAACATTACTGCAGTCTGTGACTTCGACTACTTCCTAATTTCCCTCTAATGTCTGATTGCTCAGAAATGAAGTGTCAGAACCTCCATTCTGTCATCCTTCCTCTCTGTCTTCTGTTTGCTGCAGCCGTGTTTCTTAATATGAGTGTTAGTGTGTTTTTCAAGTGTCTTGGGTCTTCAACCATGTTACTGAATTATGACTTATCTATTTCGGATTACACCTCCCCAACAGGTAGGTTTTGGTCGTTAAATCTTAAGGAATCGAAAGATGAGGGTATAACTTTCTCATTTTCTCTATAACAATCTTGCTTTGTATGGCAGCTGGCCCTTTAAGCCAATCTGTCAATGTCTCCGCTCTTCTCTCCTTGTTGTCTTTACCTTCTTCTGCAGCACTATGTCTTCCTTCATATCCTCTTGGGTACTGGGTAAAAGGTTTTAAATTTAAGGCACCGATGAGCCTTCTTCCTAATCTAGCACAGAACGTGCAAAGAGACATAAGTTCTGAACACTTAACAACTGAATATATCTTCATATATGGATGCAGGCCCAACCTGAAAGCATTAGTGCCCATCTGATCTATATGATCTCAAAGCTGTCATACCCTTTCGGACTCTAGCTTTTTAGTTTAGCCTTGTAGTTTATCTTTTCTTTAGTAAAGCCATACCTTATCCAAATTTGGAACTTATGCTTAAGCCTATGCTAATCACTCTATTCTTTGTACCTAGCTCGAAACTCCTTCAACTTTTGCACTTGAAAATGTATATGCCATACTTTGCCAATGGATTTTTCAGGCCTTTGAATTTATGAATTAGCCACTTCTTTCTTTTCTCTTGGTTGTCCTAAAACAACATCAAATGGATTAGGAAACAAGAAACCAGGCATGCTTCAAAAGGAGACTTATTGGCGGATAGGTGAACTGTTCTATTGTTTGAGATGCTAGATGTATCCAAATTTCCATCCCAAGTCTTTGAATGAGTCTTATTGTATCCCCTTAAGAGCTGTAGCAATGTTCTATTCACTGCTTTCTGCATGGTCATCTGTTTGTGGGTGTAAAGCGGTAGACCTCTTCAACTCGGTCACCGTTCCTTTCCACAAGTCGGTCCAAAATCTGCCCAAGAACCTTGCATGCCTATCTCAAACAATGGAGTTAAGCAAGCCAAAGTGAGTCCAAACATTAGTGAAAAGTAACAAAGCTGCTTCATTACCCTTGTGAGCCATTTTACAAGCGACGAGAATACACATCTTGGTAAAGTGGTCAGAAAAAACAAAAAGATTATCATGCCCTTTCCTTGACATTGGCAAACACTTTATAAAACCCATATAAATGTTTTTCCATGGTCATCAGAAGCAGAAATAGCATATACAAACCCAACTTTTCATTGCTTGGCTTACTTGTACTACACAAAGCACATACCCTTAGAATTTTGAAACATCTTCTTGCATCATTGGCCAATGGACACCATTGTAAATTTTCCAATACCTTGGCCACTCGAAAGTGACCAGATACTTTGGAGATATGTGCCTCTCTCATGAGATGTATTCTCCTTTTGTCAGGTATACACCTTCTCCAATTTGTAGAGCAACCCTTTATCAAGGTGGTAATCTACTTTGTCTTCAAAATCTGCACTCTTCACCTCTTGCAAATGCTGATATACCTCCCCATAATCTTCATCTTCTGCATACACTTCATGTTATGCCTCATGGACAAATGGTTGAAACTGAGATATTGTGCCCAAAGTTGAAATCAAGGGTGTTCTAGACAAACATTCAACCAAATTGTTAGTCACACCCATTTTATACTTGAAAACAAAAGGAAATTATTGCTACAAACCTTTCTAACTATGGTTCCTTGATCCAAATTTTTTTATATGTGCTTGTAAATGTTGAGAGATTGGCGATTGGTATGAACTATAGTTGCTTTGCCGAACACGTAATGCTTCCATTTTTTGACTTTTGTACAAATACATTCAATTCCTTTTCATATCACATATGTATGATACTTCAAAAATGTGTTGTGGAAAAGTTCAGAATGGCAATGTACCAGTTTAGCTCCTTGTAGTGGGAGCAACCCCATGGCATTATTGCTTGCATCTCTTTCCACCTTAAATGGAAGCTACAACTTAGGTAAAGATGAAACCAGTGTTTTGTTGATATGTTTCAACTCTTCTAAAGAAATTTGCTGATTTTCGCCCCAAGTAAAAGACTTGCCACTTGCTTATGGAATGTACTAGAGTTGTTATTGCAGAGAATTAAGCAATGAAATTCCTCAAATACTGGACAATCCCTACAAAGCTCCTTGTCTCAGTCACATTGGAAGGTTTGGGATAATTGAGAATGACCTCAAATTTGTCGGGATCATTTCTCAATCTCCTCTTTTAACCATATAGCCCAAATATACTAGCGATTCTTGGAAAGCTCAGACTTCTTATCATTTAGTAGTAGCTTATTTTCCTTCAAAACTTGTAACACTTACCTCAAATGTATTAGATGTTCATCATATGATTTTCTAAACACCAAAATATCATCCAAATATACAATTACAATGGATTTTATGCCTTGTCTAAGTACATCATTCATCAACCTCATGATTGTTGAGGTGCATGCATAACCCGAAAGGATGTCCAAGACATTCATACAAACCTTGCTTTGTCTTGGATGTTGTTTTGGATATGTCCTCTATCCTTGCTTGAGAATAATTGAATTTCAAGTCTACATTGGTGAATTACGTGGCATGTTGCAGCTGATAAAACAAGTCATCAATCCTTGAAAGATGATATCTATTCTTGATTGGGATTTTGTTCAAGACTCTAGAATAAATGCACATCCTCCATGTCCCTTGTTTCTTTGGCAATGAAAATAGGAGACCTACGTAAACATGTACTTGGGTGGATGACTCCTTGACCCAACAATTATTGGAGTTGTTTCTTCACTTCATTTGCTTCAAGAACGATTGCTATGGAGGGAAGAGGTTACTCCGGTGGTAATTGGATCTCATGCGCCATCTCCTCCCTGGTCACATGCCTTTGGGCTTTTGGAATACCTCCTGAAGGCCTCAAGCTCTTTTCCATTTGTTATTTCTCTTTATTAGTGCACATGTGAGGAGAAGCCTTACGATACCAACTATCTTATCGTCTTACTTATCTCTCAAAACAAACAAATCAAACTTCCCACTTGCTTTAGTATGTTTCTTCACTTGGTTGACATTTACCGAGGAGAGCTTGGACTTACCTTTATATGCCATCGATGATGAAGCTCTCATCATCAAGTGACCTAGCAATATTTTTGGCTCATCTCAAAATGGCATCTCTCATAGATGTAGGGGCTGCCAAATACTCCTTTACAATTTAGGGCACAATATCTGCTCTCGCTTTAGAAATGGTGAACAACTTGTGCTCTTGAGAGGAAGGTCATGAGTTTGAATCCAGTAATGGGTAGGGTATGCATTCCTCGTATTTGAAGAAGAATTGGGTTGAGTGCCTTCGTATGTTGGGAGTCCAATCAAGGGTACAACATCTATTTCTACTTTATCAATGGTCAAGAACTTGTTTTCTTGAAAGAAAGGTCATGGTCACGAGTTTGAATGCTTTTGCAGTGGGTAGGGTATGCATTACTCGTATTTGAAGAAGAGCTGGGTGCCTCATGTATTTTGGGAGTACAATTAAAGAGCACACCATCTACTTCTACTTTGTTAATGGTGAAGAATTTGTTCTCTTGAAAGAGAGGTCAATGGTCACGAGTTCAAATCTGCGCAGGAGGTAGGACATGTACACCTCATCTTTGAAGCATAATTAGGTGCCCTTGCATACTAGAAGTATGAGGTGGTCTCATATGCTATAAGCTACTCTGTAGACCCAAAGCAGGGTGCTTGACATTCGGACCTTAAAAAGGCCTTCACTTTTCTTTCCTATTTACACCATCCTTGAATTTGCATTGTTTGAGTTCCTCTATTTCTACTCTTTGTTTTGCCCAACCCAATGGAAGTGGATGAGGATGCTTATATGCTTCTAACCCAAGTTTTTCTCGCTAAGTCTCGAGAAATCAGTTATTCTTGTGAACAATAATAAAAAAGGCATGAATGTTTGTTCTTTTAATGTGAGTTTTGATGTGGAAGCTATTGGTATCCAAATTGATTCTCCTTTACAAGCTGAGCAACATCACAGATTTAACAAGAAGCCTAGAGACAGATAAATCATCATGTATGTCGTTTTATAGCCGGGAGGTGATTCAGTTGGCTCTTTGTCACTCAGATGTTGGAGAAATGGATAGCACCTTCAAAAGGATTTGATCTATCCTCACTACTTTAGGTTGTGCCTTTCAACCAGGGTGAGAGGACCCATTTTGTAACCTTTGTTGGTGAAGGAGAATGAAGATATCCTTCTTTGCACAAATTTGAAAGGAAACCTTGAGAAAATATGATCAATGCACCACAATTTAACTCTCACGAGTTGTCACTTCTAAAGAATGGTGATATTTTCTAAACAAGGTTAAGGTTACTAAAGACATTATGGAATCCTGATTGCTTCTGCATATTTTGGCAATAGAATTTATTCATTTGTGGACATATAGGGCAAACAAGGGTAGTTCAGGTAGGATTCATTGTTTTTGAATAATTTTTGGTGGGAGATTAAGCAGGATAAACTTGATTTTTCCAGATCTTTGAGAACCTTCACAACAATTGGAAAACTAAATGACAGAATGCTTTAGAATAGCTAAAATATTCCTTCAACTAGAAGGTGTGCATCAATGGAGGCCCAAATTTGCACGGTTTCACACAATCTCCAAGAATTTAACATGAAGGCTCGAGCTAAAGACTCAATTAAACATTAAAGACCCTTGGTTCCTCACGCCTAAGATACACTCAAAGGCTTATAGACAATCTTTATCAACAAAATGACAAGTAAAGTGATTTTAAATTGTTTATCTCATTACAGGATGAAGGCTCTTCTCATAATGAAATTGCAAATGCCACTAAACTATCACATGGATGAGATCTTGTGTGATTCGGAGGGATTTTAACACAAGATTGTAATAGGAACAAGAAATACTATTTGCAGACATTTTGAAATAAAGCAGACACAAATTTGCCCAAGATTAACACAGATTAATTCGAAGTTGATTAGATTCATCAGCAGGGGAAGGTTTCTTGAACAATCTCAGAGCTTGTCAATGGCTGTACACTTGCAACCAACTTGACATGATCAAATCTAAAACATAAGAGATTAACAAAGTTTCTCAGATGGTCTTTCAGGAAGATGGGATTTCTCAAATTTTTCGTAAGAATTCAACCTGACCATTTGCATGACTAAAGCATGCTTTTTATAACACTCAATTTACATCCAAGCTTTCCCCAAGAAAAGAATATTCGAGGAACCTTTGTTACATGTTTGATCATGATTTCCAGAAAATGACGTTTAACAGGTTTGCAACAAAAAGTTGCTAGTTCAAAAAGGTGAATCATTACAAATATCTCCATCATTGTTTTAACTGGGAGCACGTTTTCATCCTTCGTGCATGCAACCTCCATCATTTCATCCTTTTCCCATTCTTTCCTCTGCAACTTTGCTCTACATCCAGCTTCTCTAGTAATTCGCGTTTTGCAAGTGCCCGAGCAATTCCAACTTCAAAATATCAACCTTTACATTCCTTGGACTCACAAATTAAGCTCTAAATCCATTCAATTGCACTTTGCAGACAAAATGACAAGGAATTTCATCAAAAAATGATGAAAAACAATGCGTATTCGCATCTCCAGAGTCTTGGAGCAAAAATGGCGGCAAAATCAGATGCAATGCACAACAACCGTTGATTCTGCCCTTTCTCAACTTTAGATTAGAGTCGTCCACGTGGAAAAATCTGATTCGAAGCGGGCCTGGGGTTGCCTTTTGCATTTTATGACTTTTGGAGAAAATGCGCAATTTTCACATTTTGCCCCGCCCCTCTGCCTTTGAAATACGGGCTCGACACGTGGCTTAATCTGGGCCTTTGATGGAGTCGCGGCTCATTTATGCAATTTTACCCTTTTTAACAAAAAGGCAAAATTTCCAATTTTCCTCGGCGACCCACTTCCCGCTTTTATCTTTTGATGTGGGCCCTAGTGGAGTCGTGCTTCATTTTTATACTTTGCTCCTTTTCACAAAAAGGAATTTTTTTTCCAAAAACCTCGACAACCTGCCTTCCCACTTTGACTTTTCAATGCTGAGCCAAAAAACTTAAAAGTGCTCTAGCGACCCGCCTCCCCACTTGAACTTGGAAATATGGCCACGTGTCCTTCTTCGGGGTCAAAGGAAGACTTTTTCCTACCGCTTCATATTTGTTGAATAGCCAATCAAAGACTATCGGGGCCGCATGGGGCTAATTTGGTATTTTTACAAATGTGACCAAAGTGGCAAATTTCACCAAAAAGACCCGCTGACCCGCCTTGTAACTTGAAAAACTGCCATGTGTCCATCTTCGGGGTCAAAGTAAGACTTTTTCCTTGCCACTTCATATTTCTTTGAATAGTCAATCAGATACTATCGGGGCCGCAGGGGCTAATTTGGTATTTTTTACAAATGTGACTAAAGTGGCAAATTTCACCAAAAAGACCCGCCGACCTGCTTCCCCGCTTGTAACTTGAAAAACTGCCACGTGTCCATCTTCGGGGTCAAAGTAAGACTTTTTCCCTGCCGCTTCATATTTCTTTGAATAGCCAATCAGAGACTATTGGGGCCACGGGGCTAATTTGGTATTTTTACAAATGTGACCAAAGTGGCAAATTTCACCAAAAAGACCCGCCGGCCGCAACCAATTAAAAATGAACACGTATACACCTTCGGGGCAAAAAGAGAAATTCGCTCCGCCTTTATAAATTTGACCGGCCAATCAGAACTCAACGGGCCGCGGGGCCAAATTGATCTTTTTGCAAACATAGCAAAAAGTTACAAGTTATAAAATAGACCCGACGTGCCTCATCCAATCAAAAGAGACCACGTAGCTGAAGATGCTGAGATATAATTTGACGGGGAAAACACGCCCGTCAAACCGTAAAATGCAGGGAAATCACCATTTGCACCTGAATTGAATTTTTCTTCAAGGACAAAGAATTTGCAAATAATTCATGGCTCAATAACAATCCACGACCATAGAGAAGGATTTACAATAACACCCTGGTAAAGATAAAACTTGTATGCATCCATTCGGGAGATAGAAAATACGACGAACCAGGCAGATTGGGAAATTTTTAGAACAAACGGGCGAGATCAAATTGAGCACCAACACAGGATGGTCCCTAAACTATCACATGGACCATCATGCACCAATTGGAAAACTAAATGACAGAATTTGTTGTGCTCAATTTCATCCTTTTCCCATTCTTTCCTTTTAAATGATTTTGATTGTCTTTAAAGTCAAAGTGGGGAGGTGGGTCGCTGGAGGTTTTGAAGATTTTTGCCCTTTTGTGAAAAGGAGCAAAGTATAAAAATGAAGCATGACTCATTGGGCCCACATCAAAAGTTACAAGCGGGAAGGCGGGTTGGCGGAGGAAAATTGGAAATTTTGCCTTTTTGTTAAAAAGGGTAAAATTGCATAAATGAGCTGCGACTCCATCAAAGGCCCAGATTAAGCCACGTGTCGAGCCTGTATTTCAAAGGAGGAGGGGCGGGGCAAAATGTGACAATTGCACATTTTCTCCAAAAGTCATAAAATGCAAAAGGCAACCCTAGGCCCGCTTCGAATCAGATTTTTCCACGAGGACGACTCTAATCTAAAGTTAAAACAATTGATTACGTAAAGTGATTTATTTCATCGCAGGGGAATTGTTCACTTCTAAAGAATGGTGATATTTTCTAAAGAGAGATATGTTTAAGTAACAAAGAGGTTACTGATTGAGGTGAATTGACATAATTTTCCATGTGATGGTTTAGGGACCATTTTTATAACACTCAATTTACATCCAAGCTTTCCCCAAGAAAAGAATATTCGAAGAACCTTTGTTACATGTTTGATCATGATTTCGAAAATGACATTTAATGTGTTTGCAACAAAAAGTTGCCACTGTTCAAAAAGGTGAATCATTCAAATATCTCCATCATTGTTTTAGCGGGAGCATGTTTTCATCCTTCGTGCATGCAACCTTGTGATTTCCTGCGAGTGCCGCAAGAACAATAGAGCAAACCATGTCCCTAAACTAAATTCAAGATGGTTCGGGTAGGATTCATTGTTTTTGAATAATTTTTGGTGGGAGATTAAGCAGGATAAACTTGATTTTTGCAGATCTTTGAGAACCTTCACAACAATTGGAAAACTAAATGACAGAATACTTCAGAATAGCTAAAATATTCCTTCAACCAGAAGGTGTGCATCAATGGAGGCCCAGATTTGCACGGTTTCACACAATCTCCAAGAATTTAACACGAAGGCTCGAGTTAAAAGGCTCAATTAAACGTTATCAATCTCTGGTTCATCACGTCTAAGATACACTCAAAGGCTTACAGATAATCTTTATCAACAAAATGACAAGTAAAGTGATTTTAAATTGTTTATCTCATTACAGGATGAAGGCTCTTCTCGTAATGAAATTGCAAATGCCACTAAACTATCACAGGACGAGATCCTGTGTGATTCAAAGAGATTATAACATAAGATTTCAATAGGAACAAGAAATACTATTTGCAGACATTCACACAGCATATTACATATTTGGGCACAACAGGGGTCTTGGTATCCTTTCAAGCATACTTTTTATAACACTCAATTTACATCCAAGCTTTCCAGATTGAATCAATTTTGCAGATTTTAAATTGTTAAATCTGTGATGTTTCTCAGATGGTCCCAGCAAATCTTCCTTCAACCAGAAGGTGTGCATCAATGGAGGCCCAAATTTGCAATGTTTTACACAATCTCCAAGAATTTAACACGAAGGCTCGAGCTAAAGACTCAATTAAACATTAAAGATCCCCGGTTCCTCACGCCTAAGATACACTCAAAAGCTTACAGACAATTTTTATCAAACATGATGACAAGTAAAGTGATTTTAAATTGTTTATCTCATTATAGGATGAAGGCTCTTCTCGTAATGAAATTGCAAATGCCACTAAACTATCACAGGGACGAGATCCTGTGTGATTCGGAGGGATTTTAACACAAGATTGCAATAGGAACAAGAAATACTATTTGCAGACATTATGAAATAAAGTAGACACAAATTTGCCCAAGATTAACACAAATTAATTCGAAGTTGATTAGATTCATCGCAAGGGAAGGTTTCTTGAACAATCTCAAAGCTTGTCAATGGTTGTACACTTGCAACCAACTTGACATGATCAAATCTAAAACATAAGAGATTAACAGGTTTCTCAGATGGTCTCTCAGGAAGATGGGCTTTCTCAATTTTTTTATAAGAATTCAACCACTCGAGTGACAAAGAGCCGGTGAATCTCCTCCGGCTACAAAACGACTCATAATATGATCATCGTCTGTCTCTAAGTGTTTTGCTAAATGCGTGATGCCGCTTGGCTTCCAAGGGAAAATCAATTTGGATACCAACACTAGATTGGCGCCCCGCCGGGGATTATTTGAACTCCTGGGACCTATTTGTGCGGCAACAACACCAAACTGACGCCGTTGTTGGGGACATGAAGGTGTGTGCAAAGTTTGAACACCATCAACAACGCATATAGACCTTGGTAAATGCTTCTTACAAATTTTAAAGTGCAAATACGTTGTTGAAACATCATCTTGTGTCCAGATTTGTAAGAATTGAGCAAAGTTACAAGTTCTCATGTGCAATATTTCTAGTTTCTGTTGGTTTTTGCACTAAATTTACATCATCAATGTTAAATACTGGTAGAGGAAGGTCAAATCTGCTAAGCTTTGCAGGAATTAAGTGTTGATAGATATTTGACAGATCAATTTTAGTGCATTTGCACAACTAAGGTGAAAATTCTTAGTGGCGACTGTGTTGAATTAATTTTTGATAAATGCCAGTGTCTTAACCTCTGTCAATTGAAATTTATCACTAATCTTTGCAAAGCTAGAAGGAAGATCTTTCTTCACTAGAGACCCTACCAGAAAGTTGTTTCTAGAACTGGGAAAGACAAATTTTGAAGGAAGAAGAATCTTGAAAGTTATTGGAGATCAGAAATCAAGAAAAGAGTTATCAATTGTGGAAACTGATTAGCTTGTCATTGAAGATTGCCCAACTTCCTCAAGTGCTTCTGAATTAGGTAGTCTTTTTGTAGATCGGAATTCTCCATCTGGAGAGGGACCTTCATTTGTATTTGAAAAGTTTGCGTCTCATTCTGTCCCTGTGTTTTCCAAAGCCGATAGGATCTTCCAAGAAACAAAGTTTTTAGAGAACATTCATTTTGAGAATTGCATTCCTATGCCCCACAGACCCCTCACTCATCATTTTGTATCTCCTGCAAATTCACCGCCTCAAAACAACATGGCCTAGCCCCCACCTAGACCTCCATTTGTTGTTAATACCTTCGGTCCTATAAATTTTAGAGGTATGGATGGATATCCAAATTGTGCCCTAAGATGTTAGAAATAGATTGCCTAAATTTCAAGGAAATAATGCTATTATTGGTGATCAACACTTAAAGCTTTTTGTCAATATGATGGAAGACTTTGAGATCGAATTTGAGGATGTGTACATAAAATTGTTTATTCATACTCTAGAGGAGGATGCATGTGACTGGTATAAATCTTTACAGACAACTCAATAGACTCATGGACAGAAATGAAAAATGCTTTTAGATTGCAGTATGGGGATAAGACAGATCCCAGGTTTCTTTTGTCTGAATTTGAGAATATTAAGAAGAATCCTAATGAATCTGTTCATGACTTTAATACTCGGTTCAATAAGACCCTGAATAGGCTACCTGTAATCCTGAGGCCAAGCGATGTTTCTGTCTGATAAAATATTTCTGATGCTTTTGATAAGAAGGCTTCCTATTATTTGAGGGATAAGAACCCAGGAACATTGAGGCAGGCCTTCACCATGGCTTTGTAGATTGAAAACAATATCAAAGTAGTTGGTAAGCCTCCTAAGAGGGAAGGTATCAAGCTGATCAATTCAGAGAAGCCTTAGTCAAGTAAGTCGTGGATCTAGAAGAGGTTGTAAAAACTCTGGCCGGAGCTATTAAAGAAATATCTTACAAGTTAGCCAGAGCAGAGAAAGGAATTGGACAAGGTTCCCAAGGTCAGCACAAGCCACAAGGTCAAGAAAGATTTGCAAATCATCCCAGAGGTGATCATAGATCAGATGACAGGGGTAAAGGGCCCGTGGGATCAGGAAATAGACAGCCCCAACCCGGGAAAACAGATTGGTGCTTGATCCTTTAGCTGCAGAGTTGCTGTTGTTGAAGAAGCTCATGAAATTGAGTGGTGTGATAGCTGTTTCTTGCCACATTCTCCATGTGTTGTTGAAAAGGGAGTTGAGGAAGAAGGTGATGATGAGACAAATGATGATGCATGCATGATGGATTGCTCTACAAGTTCACAATAGGGAGCAACCTCAACTAAGTTGATGAGTGCCAGAATTGTTGAAAAATTATGGGATTGCATTCACCGGGTATTGCCTCTTCCTCCCATTAATGCTTTTGAGATTGATATGGTACAAGCTTTTGAGTTGCCTAATAATGATTTTGAGTACTTAAGGACATTAATGATTAAGAAGTATGATGGAGGAATTCCTTCAGAAGAGGACAAACAGTTGTTAATGAATGCGTAGTAGTTGGCCACGAAAAAGAGTATAATGCCAGGAGCAAAGTTGTCAAAGGGGCAGGGCCTCAGGCCAAACCAAAAACTCCAGTTCTCACCAGTATCCCTAAAGAAGCCCCTAATAAAGATGCATCTGGCAAAGGCTTTGTCACCCCAAATAAAACTTGTGTTCCTCCCCATGCTCAGACTGTGAAAAATCCGTGCCATCAAATAAACTTGTAAACCTTCCTCCCAATACTGCCTTACCCGAATATGTTCCCTGTGACATAGCCCAAATCTTGAGTCAGATCAAGATTATTGTTCCTATTGTTGAATTGCTTAGAATCCCTGAGCATAAGAAGAGGGCGTTTGAGTATTTGGGGCTTAAGGAAGAAAAGGTCACCTAGAGGTAAAAAGGTAAACAATGTAGAGGTTCCTCCTACCATTGCAGAATTAGAAAAACCACAAGCATTGGAGGAATTGGGTGAACCACCTGAGGTTTATTTGGGAACTTCTCTGGTTGAGTCTCAGCTGAAGGTGGATCCATTTTTCACTACTCTGATTATTAAGGATAAGCTGTTACATAACTGTATGTTTGATTCAAGAGCCTCATGTAATGTAATGCCTCTTGAGGTCATGAATGAGTTGGATCTCAAAGTAACAACTTATGGGAAATGTACTGCCATGGATTCAAGAGAGGTTCTAGTAGTTGGATGTGTCAAAGGCTTAGTAGTGCAATTGGCAGTGTATCCAGGCAAGTACTTAACCTTGAATGTAGTAATTGTGGATTGTCCCGCTAAGTGGGGAATGTTATTATCCAGAAAGTGGGCAGCTAGTGTGGGTGGAAGCGTGCAAATGGACATGTCTTATGCCACCATACCAATTGAGGGCAGCCTTGTGAAGTTACTTGGTGAAAAGAAAATGTTATATCTCATTGAGGACCCCAACAATGCTTCTTATGAAGTATTTCACATAGACACTGATGTTGATAACTCTGTGAGCTATGTTGTTTTCAAGGAGTATGAAATTGATCAATGCAACTATCTTGAGTAGGTTGATTTTCCTGAGACTTTGATGTTTGATGCAGCCTCGAGAGATGTTGAAAAACTTGACATAGGCACAAAGGATAAGCTTGAAAAAATGTGGTCAGATAGAAACTTGGATGGAAAAGAAAAACAATCATATGACCAATTGTTAAAGACGTATCAGAATTGCTTAGCATGGTCATATCCAGAATCGAAGGCACTTGAAAATTTTCCTTGATTGTTTTCTCTGAATTAGGGTGCACACCTTTGTACAATGTATAGTCTTTTGGTTTCGTTTTGCTTTCGTGTTTTTCTGTTTTGGTTTGTTCCTGGTCCCTGGTGACCAGTTTTTGTTGGTTTCTCAGTTTGTTCTAGAGGGTTGGCTCTTGACTCCGTTGCCCAATGGATTTTTGGCACATGGTTTGCTCTATTGTTCTTGCGGCACTCGCAGGGAGTGCCCATCCCAGTCGGAGCTGATGTTGGTGCTCGATTTGATCTCGCCCTGTTTGTTCTAAAATTTCCCAATTTGCCTGGTTCGTCGTATTTTCTATCTCCCCGAATGGATGTGTACAAGTTTTATCTTTACTAGGGTGTTATTGTAAATCCTTCTCTATGGTCGTGGATTGTTGTTGAGCCATGAATTATTTGCAAATTCTTTGTCCTTGAAGAAAGATTCATTCTAGGCGCAAATGGTGAAGTTCCCTTGCATCTTATTGTTCGACGGGCGTGTTTTCCCCTGTCAAATTATATCTCAACATCTTCAGCTACGTGGTCTCTTTTGATTGGATGAGGCACGTCGGGTCTATTTTATAACTTGTAACTTTTTGCTATGTTTGCAAAAAGATCAATTTGGCCCCACGGCCCCGTTGAGTTCTGATTGGCGATCAAATTTATAAAGGCGAGCGAATTTCTCTTTTTCCCCGAAGGTGTATACATGTTCATTTTTGATTGGATGTGGCCCGACGGGTCTTTTTGGTGAAATTTTCCACTTTGGTCACATTTGTAAAAATATCAAATTGGCCTTGTGGCCCCGATAGCATCTAATTGGTTATTCAACGAGATATGAGAGATTAATGTTTAATTGAGTCTTTAGCTCGAGCCTTCGTGTTAAATTCTTGGAGATTGTGTGAAACCGTGCAAATCTGGGCCTCCATTGATGCACACCTTCTAGTTAAAGGAATATTTTAGCTATTCTGAAGCATTCTGTCATTTAGTTTTCCAATTGTTGTGAAGGTTCTCAAAGATCTGGCAAAATCAAGTTTATCCTGCTTAATCTCCCACCAAAAATTATTCAAAAACAATGAATCCTACTTGAACTACCCCTGTTTGCCCTGTATGTCCACAAATGAATAAATTCTATTGCCAAAATATGTAGAAGCAATCAAGGATTCCATAATGTCTTTAGTAACCTTAACCTTGTTTAGAAAATAAGAACAAATTAAAACAATTAGTTCTTATTTTAACACAAGATGCATCCGATTTCTTTGGGACCATCCGAGAAACATCACAGGACCATTTGAGAAACATCACAGATTTAACAATTTAAAATCTCATTACAGGATACTCCTCAATCACAGGGATGAGAATTAGATATTTTGCAAGTTGATTCGGCGGAACATTTTGAAGTATTTTCACTTTTTTGAAAAGGAGCAAAGTTATGAAATAACCCATGCAACTCCGCTAGGGCCCACATCAAAAGTTACAAGTGGGAAGGCGGGTTGGCGGAGGAAAATTGGAAATTTTGCCTTTTTGTTAAAAAGGGTAAAATTGCAGAAATGAGCCGCGACTCCATCAAAGGCCTAGATTAAGCCACATGTCGAGCCTGTATTTCAAAGGCGAGGGGCGGGGCAAAATGTGAAAATTGCGCATTTTCTCCAAAAGTCATAAAATGCAAAAGGCAACCCCAGCCCGCTTGAATCAGATTTTTCCACATGGACGACTCTAATCTAAAGTTGAGAAAGGGCAGAATCAATGGTTGTTGTGCATTGCATCTGATTTTGTTGCCATTTTTGCTCCAAGACTCCTGGAGATGCGAATACACATTGTTTTTCATCGTTTTTGATGAAATTCCTTGTCGTTTTTGTCTGCAAAGTGCAATTGAATGGATTTAGAGCTTAATTTGTGAGTCCAAGGAATGTAAAGGTTGATATTTTGAATTTCATTACGAGAAGAGCCTTAAATAAAGCGGACCCAATGTGAATACGAACCATCTTGAATTTAACACAGGATGGTCCCTAAACTATCACATGGAAAATTATGTCAATTCACCTCAATCCGTAACCTCTTTGTTACTTAAACATATCTCTCTTTAGATGGAAGTGCACGCATGATGTTCTCATCAACACCGAGTTGCTCCCAATTTCTTTCCCTTTTACAAATGTAGCCATTGCCTTCTTAGGCTGCCTTTGGTGCGATTCTTGGGACGCATGATTCGGATGTAGTTTCCAACATTTACCCTTAGTATGCCCATTTATATCACAATGTTGACTATGATTACACCGAGAGGTATTCTCTGACAATGGCATACAAGAGTGTAATGGCATGCGTTGATTGAATTTTTTTAATTTAATGCCGACTCAATGTTTAATAAATAAAATAAATATATGATTATGTATTTATACATGGAAATGTAAGTTATTTTAAAAGTGTGAAAGATAACAAGAATGAATTGGTAAATAACTGTGCGGGGATATTCATGTGGAAGTAAATTCAAGATAGTTAGTGGGGTGATATTATTTTTATTGAAAGATAATTCTTTGGGAGTAAATAATAAGGTAAGTAGCTATAATTATATTATTATATTGATCTACATTATTTTTATAGTTTTTAGTTTTTAACTTTTAGATTGTTACATGTAAGTAAATATATATTTTTTTAGTGGAAGATAATAGTGTAGTTTTATTTTAGTTTATACTTATAAATGTATTTTTAATTTTACATTAGTTTTAATTTAGTTTTTACTTTTAGATGCATTTTTATTTTATGTTAGGTTTATTTTAGTTTTTACTTTTACATGTGTTTTATAAATAAAACATATAAATAAATGTTTTATATTTGTAATTAAAATTTAATAAATACAATTCTATATTTAAAAATAAATACAAAATATATTTAGTTCACAACAAACATTAAAAATATTAAATAAAAAATAAATATTTGAATTAATTAATTAAATAAATAATTATATTTAAAAATAATTGTATATTATATTTTGTTCATTTTGAAATGATGGTTGACACAATATATTTAATTCATAACAAAGATTAAAAATTAAAAATTTGCATGTGTTTTATAAATAAACATATAAATAAATGTTTTATATTTGTAATTAAAATTTAATAAATACAATTCTATATTTAAAAATAAATACAAAATTTATTTAGTTCACAACAAACATTAAAATATTAAATAAAAAACAAATATTTGAATTAATTAATTAAATAATTAATTATATTTAAAAATAAATGTATTTTATATTTTCTTCATTTTTAAATGATGGTTTACATAATATATTTAGTTCATAACAAACATTAAAAATTAAAAACTAGCATAGATATCTTAAATGCATCTATCTAAAAGACACTGAGAGATATCAATCTCGAGGTAGATAGATGTATTTAAGATATCTATGCTAGTTTTTAGCATCTTTTACTTTGCAAGAGTAGTGGCAGTTCTCTTATCTCTCCATTTATCTTTTCCAGTTGGCTTTAAGGCATTATGCCAATTTGAAGAGGAAGATGATGGACCTTGGGGTCCCTTCTCAAGGAAGTGAGCTTGAGCACATTCTTTGTCAATGGACTTATGCTTGGTCATCAAGACATGCTTCCTTATGTAGCTACGATGTCCTTCAAGGTACATCATTAGCACACTCCAATCTCACATGCACAATCTCAATTGCATTGCTTGCCTCCAAAATTGGGGGTGTGGTATACCGTATACTCTTGCACTCTTTTCTGTGAATTTTCTTATAGTATTTCCATTTAACCTCGATGTCTACATAACAAATTCGAGTAACGGGTTGTAACTTCTTCTAGACCCCATAACCTGCTCAACTTTCTTGCAAAGTGAATGCATGGCTAGAAAGCTTAATGAGTGCAAAAGAAATTTGTGGCTTTTCACTTGATGCAAGTTGTGCAAGCCAATTATTGAGCTCCACATCCACCTCTGCTTTACTGAACATGATCTCAACCTTAGCTCTTTCTTGGAAGGGTGGTTGAGTTGGGGCATTGTTTGAGCTAGTATAGGGCTGTTCTCTTTCCTTTCTTTTGAGTGACTCCTCTATGCTTCTCATTAGACTTTGTACTGTCCCCTTTTTAGAATTAATTGATTCGGATAATCGAAGCGTATTCTTTTTATTTCTTGTAGGCTAAAGAGAATTAATGAGGGAATAAATTAATTTAAGTGATCCAAGGGTACTTTTATATTTTAATTGGAAAATGACACTTAAATTATATTTTAATAAGCGGGGCCACAAAGTAGAAGTGGAATAAAATATTATATTTACAAATTGGGGTGCCAAAAGAGAAGTGAGTGCATGAGGAGTGAAATAATAATAAAATAATGAAAGAGTGCATGAGGAATTAAATAATAATTAAATAATGAATTTCCAACATGGGGCGCCAAAGATAGAAGTGTTTGCATGGGCATCAAGCTTATATTTTTAGGATGGAGTGCCAACTTTGGATATGCCAATTAAATGATTTTTAATTATTTTAAAGCATGCATGTAACTCCAAAAGGTGGCGCCAACTTTGGGAGAAGGCCTTAAAAGTTATAAAAGCAGATTTTGGGGATTATTATCTCATCTTGGAAATTTATCAACTACTTCATTGTCTGCAAGTAGCTTCTGCTTTTGCATCAGTAATAGAGGACAAAAACCCTCATTTACACATAGATTGAGGACAGAAACCCTCATATCTAAGCTTGACAATTCCATCCAGGGGTTGCAGTGATCATTCAGAGTACAAATATTCATCCAGTTCAGCTAGGGTATCATATTCAAGGTTATTTTAGCATCCAAAACAACAAGTACAGCTAGGACGTCCCTCTTTGGGAATAAAATACAGTTCTGATGCCACGTTTGGGGGCAGATTTCAGTCAAATCAGTTTGCATGCTTTTATCTTATGTTCATCTTTCCATTTGGTTCAAGTTCAACAGCTGTAAAAAGACTTGTATCAAGACATTCTGGTATTTTCATTAAAGCTGATTTGAAATAAATAAATAAAAGTCTGTTTTTCTACATATTGGGGTTTGCTGTTTTTATAAAAATCAGATTATTGCTGCTGTCATAAAAGATAAAATTTCATACTGCTGCCCTAGGGTTTGTGCAAATATCCAGAATTATTTAAAATTATTACTCAGGGTTATTATAGACTTGGGTGTCTCAATTACAATCCCAAGCCTGCCAATGAGAGCCTCCATTCATTTCTCCATATTGTCAAGCTTACCCATGGTTTGGATATCCCTTGATGTAAGGGAGCCGAATCACCTTTACCTCTTCCTTTGTTGATCTTGTCAAGAGCATAAACTTGATATATGATAAAAACACTCATTGCACAAAAACCAAAGACCATTAAAAAGTTTTGGTACCAATCTGATAAGCGATTAAGCTGGTTATACAAATTTCTTATTCAATAGCACAGATCTCAGCCTACTCAATACTTGCTTGATTACTTTCTTGGCTATTAAGTTGGTCTTCATAGACCAGTCTCACTATTTAACCTTCATTCTCACTATTTTTTTATGATCTTGCCTTTGAATCAACAAATATTAAGTTTCTAATGTCATCAACTCATTTTGGAAAACATCATACTTTTGGAAGTTTTTCTTTCTTTTGTAACTTAAGGATTAAACTCATTTTGCCTCACTAGAATTGAGGCGCAGCCACCATTTTTATACTTGCTGCACTGACCATATCTATAGAAACTAAGATCAATCTTGCTGATTTTGTCAAGGATATAAACTTGATAATCTGACCACAGCACTAGTTCCACAAAACCAAGGACAATTAAAAAGTTTTGGTACCAATCTGATATGTGAATACGCTGATTATACCAATTTCTTAGTCAATAGGATAGATCTCAGCTTACTCAAAATTTTCTTGATTACCTTCTTGGCTATTAATTTGGTCTCCGTCGACTAGTTTAATTGTTCAACTTTTGTAATGTCCCTTTTTGGGGCTCTTATGGAAATAGCTAGGGCTGAATGAGAAATGACTGAAATTAATTTTTAGATGGCTGTAATCAGACTTCCGAGGGCTGGATATGACTGAAAATGCACACGGAAACCTGCAATTTCTCTCTTCCTAGGGACACGACCTGTTTTAGGAACTCCCAATCACTTTGGATGCCCTAAACTCACTGAAAAATATGCCCAATCAAGCTCAAAATTTTTGATTAATTACCAGCAATCAAAATATGAAGGAAAACTGATTTTTAGTGCCCTAGAATTGAAGATATGAATTTCTATAAACCTTTGTCTCGTAGAGTTAATTTGAAAATTCATAACTTTTCCTAGGAAGCTCCAAAATTCATGAAACTTGGAATCTTGGGGTTTAAAAATATGAAGAATGCAAATATCAACTCAATTTGACCAATCATCCACTCAAACATGGCAAAATATGACATACAAGGAATTTTCCCCTCTTGGAAATAATGCATTAGTGGCTCAAACATGTAAGGGAACGATTGCTTTCACCTTTAATAATTAGTATACGTCCATCCATGCAAGAAATCATACCATACATTCATCAAAACATATCCAACATGCTCATGATACAAGTCGTTTAGGGCTAGATAGAAAGATATCAGCTCCAAATTCCTTGAGATATTCGATAGTTCCAAATATTCTTTCTTGAGGGTTTTCGTCCTTGAAGTGGTCTCAAACAAGGGTTTTTGTCCTTGATGAGAGAGAGGAACAGTGCCACCTTTAGAACTAATAAGATTCGACATATCCATCAAATGGCCAAGCAACCTCCTTTTATAACAATAAGGGGTGTTACAATTCAAATGATGGCCGACCTTATAATAAGTACCTTTTAATTATCTAATTTGTATTTAGAGCCTACATGCTCAAAATACTTTATATTCTAATTAAATAAGTTCTTCTATTGGAGCGCTTGGCTTCCCAATAGGAATACATGATAATAATGAAAATATCTACTTAGAGAATGTTATCCAAGTCTTCCCCTTGCTTCTTTCCTTAAACCCACGGGGAGGAAGAATGGGTTAAGGTCTTCAATTCCGCTAATCTCCAAAAAAGGGACATGACAACCTTCCTTCTCACTTTGATGCTTTTATGATTGCCTTTGAATCAACGAATATTAAATTTTTAATGTTATCTCCAATTCATTTTGGAAAACGTCAAGAATTTTGAAAGTTTTTCTATCTTATGTACCTTAAGGATTAAACTCAATTTGTCTCACTAGAATTGAGGTACAACCACCATTTGTTGTACTTGCTGCACTAACCATATCTATAGAAACCAAGATCAATCTTCCTTTCTTGTGGTTACTGATTGAACATTTATGGTATAAGCATGCATTTTTCAACCTTAACAAGAATCCATTGGCATTGCCCATTTTAGGATGTTATTAATTGAATCTAATATGATATTTTTCTTCATGGGGTCTTCCTCTACCATGTTTGCATTTCCTTGGTACCATGATGTCGGTATAACAAACTATCGGTATGTACATCCCTAATAGACATAGTCACATAAGTACGAAAAATCATAACAATGTGGGGGCACATGCATGTTTGGAAGTGACGGATTGCACCTACAAATCCAAAGATTGAGGAAAACAATTCTTCCAAATACTAATTGTATTGATAACGAAATAGATTGATAAATAAGATGAGGGAAAAACTTTATCTTTACTAAGAGGAGGTAATGAGAACCTAGCCACTCATTAAAGATTAACCCATGGGCCGTGTGTATTACATTACAATGGCTTGTACATATAAGCAGGAAAACAATACACTATGTGATCCTTCTCATATCATGAGAATAACTAAATCCTAGTAAAGCCCAACAACAAGCTCCTAATGTGCTAACAATACGCTTACAATAATCTAACAATATCTAATACATTAGTGTAGTATCTTAATCTAATATATCAAATAAGTGTTAAGTGGGCCCCGTGTAACATAAGTGGCCCCTTTAACACAATAAAGTGGAATACATCCCGAGACCTAGGACTACAACATGAAAGTACAAATATCAGCTTTATAGCAAGGTATCTCAATAAATTACATCATAAAGTATGTTGCCCCTAAAGCAAGACATGTGGTAGGAGGCCAAAGTTGTACCCTGTTAGAGCCGTAATATTTTCTGAAAATATGTCATGTAGTATCTTAAAAAACGTGGAAAAGCATATTCCAATAAAAAATTTGCTATATTGTTGTCAATTACTCCTCCCATATAGCCTTCCAAAATTTATGTAGCTTAAAAAATGCACGAGGTTTCTTATGGAGCCCAATCTTTCAAACACAAAGATATAGAGTGGTTTTAGAATCATTAAAAGCTACAACCACCAAAATCCATTCTCATTGTTTGCTCCAAAATTTTGAGAATTTTGCTCGAGTATAGAGCGTTGAGGATGGAGCACCCAAGCATTGTTAATGGTTAGTGCCAACAGAGATACTAGTGTAAAGACAATGGAAAACCCTTTGAAGAGCACCAAGGGATTGATGAGGCAAGGGAAAAAGCAATATGAGAGTACCAATGGCTAAGGAAGCCGAGTGCTGAAGAAGTTGGATACAAGGAGGTGAATGCTAAAAGGTGTCCACATGGAGAGACAGGCTGGCGGATTGGCTGTTGACCATGAAAAGGCGACAACGAAGAGCTGTCACTTGGTAGATGAATGAAACACGACTTGGAATATATGGAGATTGTTGTCTAGTGTTTTGACATGGACACAATCAGGGTAGTGAAAACCCTCTTGTTATAGTCTAAACTATGAAATCTAAACATGGTATGCAATTATTTACAAATTAAAAGGAATTTATGTTAAGTAAAGACAATCTAATTTAAATTGCGGCTGTTGAAGGAAAAGGGAAAGAAGGATGATTTTTTTCCTTATCTGATTCTAATGTGGAGACTAGATGATTGATGACGGATGTTCCAATCCAAAGGAATATAACTTCTCTGCTTAAACAAGCTGCCTAAAATAAAATTGAGTGAGATCTAAATTTACAATAGATAGTGCAAGACCTGAATTGATTCATTAAACTCTGCTTTTTGCTGAACTCCCGTTCAAACAGAGACTTAAGTTAAACAACTAAAAAATATTCATGCAAACAATATTGTATCTGGTGCATAAAAATATATGAATTCACAGAACGGAAAATGTGACAAAGCATCAATATAGTCAAAAATCTAATTGATATCACATCACATTGTATTGTAGCAGAGAATAGATTTGTATTAAAACTTGTTTTTCCTTGGCGTATCTTCACAAAAATCTTTTCTATTTACTCAAGGAACAATGGGACCCTAATTACAATGTTACATCACTCTTTTATAGCTCATAGATCCTTCAATGCCTTCCTCTGTAGAAGAAACCGAAGTGATTGAATTGAACGAAACTGTTCAGCTTCCACAAAAGGACAAAGTGCTCTGTTTGAATTCCTTGATAACTCAGAGAGAACCCTGCATTGTCACCATGAGCTGTTGAGATAAAAATGCTAGTGGAAGAAGTGGCCTTTGCCTGCGCTATGACTAGTTTGGCAAGCATTGTCATCCTCCTATAGGGATCTGCCAAGCTTGAAGCACCTTCGATGCACATATTCCTGCACATTAATGTGCTTGGAGCCACCTTGAGTCTTGAAGGAATCTGGATGCATTGTTGTCTATCTTTGTTAGACATGCTACTGGAACAAATGGGGAGCTACATGTGCAGAACTCCACCCATGATCTTGACTCATATTACCCTTCACATAAACTTGGATAAAATTAGGAGCAAAGGTGAGTGTAGAGCAAACTGATCTAGAACACTGTTGGTTGACACTCGTGTCTTATTCCTGCCTCAAGTCAACGTGAGATTTTTCTTGGTCATCGCATTCTGAAACATACATGATCAAAGACCATGGCTCTTTCTCTGGACTAGGGAATAAATAACAAGTTTGAAACAACTCTTACCTTATTGCTTCTAACTGAGTACAAAGTGGTTTTTGTTGTGCCAATTTTGGATCGCTCTTGAAAATATGAACTCAGTTCTCCGCCACTGAAACACATGCCATCTGAGGAAAATAACATTTCTGAATCTTGAGCCCTGCAAAAAGGTGATTCGTACTTGCTAAATTGGTCTCTGTTCTGTCCACTTATAAAAGGATGTATCCATTCCATTAGAAAAAGGGAGATGGTATTGTCGGGAAATGCCACCATTTTGTTGAGTAAAAACATGTGTAGAATGTCGGTTGCAGAATAGGTTAGAACTGTAGGAAGAAAATTTCTGCACAAGAATGAGAATGTTTGCTGTTGGGCAGGATGTATCTTTACACTGTCATATTGTATGAAGGTTCTGTTGTGTAATGGTTATGAATGTTATAATACATGGCTGGACTATTCCATTGCCATAAGTAAATATTTATGAATGTTTCATTTGCATTTTAATATGTGTGAGTTATGATGATGTATTAGTTATGAGTTTTTTTCTTTAAGGAAACCTCTAATCAACTGATGAAACCAACTCGGCTCTCTGAAGCACTTCGGGCAAGACATCTTGCAAAGGATGCCATCTTCTTGAAAAGGTGACATGCCAATGCTCTTGACTATCTACTAAATGCATGTCTGAATAGTTAAGCGCATCAGTGGTAGTGTAAAAATAGCCAACACTTATGATCACGACTTTTAAATTGGACAGGATTCGGACCCCAAACCTACCAATTGACTTCTCTTTTCCCCCACTCTTCTAGCCATCTGAATTAGAGTGCTTCCATGTTGTGTTTGGACATCTAGACACAAGCCAGATTGCCTTTAGATCCACCTCGACCTTTTTCCTTGCTTTTTGTTTGCACAACTATTATAATAGTGTCAACAAGTGTGGTTGTTAAATATTTTGAACAAATACAGGAGTTTTCATTCTAAAGGGTTTGGATTCTGGAATTCATTCACTTTATTGTTCTCAGGCCTTGGCTTGAATATCTTCCTTGATTTCAACTGATTCCTTTGCTGATTTGTGCACTTTATTTTTATGGCTTGTTGCTCCGTTTTGTTTTCTTTCGTTCTCTACATCTATATCTGTTGTCTTTTGTATCAAAGTGAGGCAGACTATTTTCCGAATTTGTTTTCCTCTCTCTCTCTCTCTCTCTACATGAGAGTATGGAGGGTCATTCTTTGGGCTCTCTAGTTTCATCTTCTTCCTCTTTTTCATACTCTTAACATTTTCAATGCAAGGTGGGAAGATTCCTCCTGCAACTCTTGTAAGAATTGCTTCTCCTTTTGATACTCTTGCTAACTTATTAAATCCATCTTGATCACAATCCATTCAAGTTGGGATCTTATCTTCCGCTGTTGCTAATAAACGTCAGTTGTAACAACTTCAACTCTTTATCTATTTTTGCATTTTGACCTCTTAGGTCTGTTCTGCAACAAAGCTTGGATTCCACTGTTACCATACCTACATCTATAGCATATGCCTCTGGCGTGCCTGCATTTGAGGATTGTACCTGCGAATCCAGAAAACAATGGAAGAAAGACTTGTCCAAAATTGTAATTGTTCTGATACTAGAAATAGATTGATACATATAATGAAGGGAGAACCTATCTTTGTAATAAGTGGAGGGTATGAGGCTCTAATCACTCCTCAAATACTGTGTTCCATATCACATTGGCAGTCCCTCATATGATAAAGTGTAATGTATCCTAAGACCAAGGGCTACAGTATAAGATTACAAAATCTGAGCTTTATACACAATCTTATTACATTACATCACATCATAAAGTACGTTGTATCCAGGTACACAACAGAAACAGATATCATATGCTGTAATTTGGGATCTTCTTCTTCATTTCTATGTCCAAAGAGAACCGTTTTGGATATTTGGTCTTTACTTGCATGTGATATAAACTCTCTCTTATGAGAAGTATATGAGCCAATGCCTAAAGGTGATGGCTCTACCTTTCATGTCATAAATTGGAACAGAGTCCTTCAGTAGGGTTGGCCTAGATATTTTGAGAGGTCTGATTGTCATCATCAATAACAACTTTCAAGGAGAAAAAAAGATTAAAATTATCAGTAGCTTTTGTGATGAATTAAGAGTTTATGTCATAATCAATTAATACTTATTTTTTTGTCTTCTTCATGCAGGTTAACTCCAATATATTATTTGGAACCTATATGGATCCAAATTGGACCTTTTAGTCTTTTAGATAGTGTTGTCCAACTTCATTTTCAAGGGTTTGCTTCTTTAGTTCCAATTGCATCTTATTCTTGTTTCCTTTTCTTTGTTATCATAAACCCCACACTTGATTATCCATTAGCTCCTCTGACCTTGACATTGGTATGTGTTGTAACAATATCTTATTCTCTGCAGCCCAAGGTACCGGATACGGCATGGAAGCGTGCCCAGGAGCGGCCAGAGTATGGTCGGGACCCCGGCACGTCTAGGTACCTACACGGGGGGTCCCGACCGCACCCTGGCTGCTCCCGGCACGTCTCCATGCCAAAACCAGTTTTTTTATGTAGCAGTGGATCCAAAACTGTACTCCAAGCAATTTCAGGATTTTGCAAAGTTTTCATTGTATGATATCATTGATTGCAATCTATGGAGAATACTAGAATCAAGTTTCCCTGACAGAGGAACACATAATTATGAAGCTGGATTTGAAGCACAAGTTTCTTGTTCTTATTTCACGCATCCCATGGCATATAGCTTTCTTGGTTTATCCAAAGCAAAGGGAAACTACAGGTGTCAGATCTGTGTAGTTGAAAAGAAATGATTGATTGTCTATTTTTCTGCAGTTGCAAAGCATGGGATACTGGTATGTTTCCAGTACATGATAAAGAACAAATCGCTGAAGGCTACTTTTAGGAGCTATACAAACAAAATTACATTTCCAAGCCAATTAGTATTCATTATTGATCACGAGCATGTTTTGAATTCGTAAAAACAAGGGAGAATGAATCTAGGGGGAAGATTATCAGACGTATATTCAAGAAGTTGAGCCATAATGAGAATCCAAAGCAGGCTTAAAGCCAGAAAGTCTATAAAGTGCAAATTCCCCATATAGTGTCTTGGTTTAACTTTTAAGCTTTTAAGTTTCTAAGTTTTAACAAATTATGACTTGTCTGTTGTGGTTATTTACTTATTTAGCTTATAACTTATAAGTTATCTACTTATCTTGTCTTTTATCTTGTCTTTCATATGCATAATATGTGGTTAATAACTTAATTCCTATTTAGTAGGCTAAAATTTATATATTTTTAATTTTTATATATTTTTGTACTGCCATATCTGGGGCCAATTTGTTTTTTGCCGTATCTGCGTATCGGATACTCTGTACCCGTACCCGTATCCAAAACGTATCGGCTACTTAGCCTATAGTTACATAACTCTCTTTTTAAATCGAAGTCAAATTTATAACACACTCTGATCAAAATGATCTTGTTGGATAAATTGCCTTTCAGATACCCTTTAGTGCATTATATATTGTTGCTTATGCATTCACTGATTGTACACTATAGAGGAAGGCAGTTCTTGTAAAACCACAAACATTCCTTCACTACTTTTTCCTAAAGATTCTAAGAAAAAGTGATTGCAAATACCCCAAATCTATGCAGAAACATATTCATGGAACTAAGATAACATACAACTGCTTCAAGGTAGGGTGTAAATGCGAGAAGATTTTACATGGACAGGCTCCAATAGTTGCATGTTATAGCTACTTAACTCCTATGTTGCATTGCATTAATCTTTTCTACTTTACAAGTTCTCATTTGAGATGGGTGCATCTACCAAGTGAGGTAAATGTGCATTGCTTACGGCTGGGTATGTTGATTCAGAATATTTTTTTCACTGGTTCATTAGTTTGTTGAATGACCAAGACAGTTTATTTTAACTACACAAAGCTAACTTTCTTGCAAAAACTAACAAGAGAGTTACCTATCATTAATATTTTACATCATCAGAGGATAAAAATAGTTTTTACTGCAAATTTCCTTTCACCAAAGATAGGCTATTTTTCACTTACCACTAGTAAAATTCAGTGAAATTCCTAGGTTTCCCTATCATGTACTAGGGATTAAGATAGATATAGGAGCCCTGTCACATTTGCATGGAAAAACTTCAGAAGTAGAGAGTAAGATTTATATAGTTATAACAATGTTCTCTCTCTTACTTATAATGGGTTTGGTTGGAATAGGCTGAAAAAGCCTAAAGACGTGCAGAAGAAACCTCCTAAAAATCGGGTTAAATTTAATTTTGGAGTTGCAAAAGGAAATGTAGGATTATCAGGAGGGGGAGGGATCTTTAGAGATAATGATGGACAACCTCTGTTAATGTTTTCAATCTACTTAAGAAGTTAAGAGCGAATACAAATATTAAGGTAGAAGCAATGGCTCTCTTAGAAGTAATAGGACTAGCTAAGGAAAATGAATGGCATAAACTTCAGGTTGATGGGGACTCATCACTCAATTATAATTATTGAAGCAATGAAAAGAGGGTGTAATGAGTGGAAAATAAACAATATCAGTCACAAAATTAAGATGGAAACTGAGAATTTCGAGATCTCTTACCAGCATAAAGGCCAAAAAAAGAATATAATTTTTCAATCAAATAAAAGAAGAAGAGAATATAATTCTTGGATTAAAAATTTCCTTTATGTGCACTCATTAGTGCCTCTTCATGTTTGAATCAAACTCAAGAGAATGATAAAAGGAATGCAATGGATAAATGATGAAAGACACTAGCTTTTATTTTTCCCAGCTTTCTTGTAGTTGGGATATGCTTGGAACTTAAGAAGGGAGATTTCCATATAGGCAGAAAAACAGATACTTAAATCTGATTTTTGAATTTCATGTCATATTTACTATTTTCCTAGTTTGATTAGTTAACACCAAATGGGAGTCGACATCTCAGCCAATAATTTTTCCACGTCTACGGTCCCTTAACCCAGGTACCTTTAACACAAAGCCAATGATCTCTCTCCATTTGTGTATATGTGGTTGTATATTTTTCTATAGAGCCACTAAGATTGTCACAAACATTGGAGCTGTCATATATTGAGTCTCTCTCTCTCTCTCTCTCTCTCTCGCTCTCTCTCTCTTCCCACTTGCCTGTATGCATAACTATAAAGGTAAATGTTTGTTTCAAGGGCATTTCCAAGCTAGACATCAATTTGGCGTACGAGACCCTCCTTGTGAATTCTTGCAAGATAATTTCTTTCCATTTACTCCTAAGAGAGCGGGCTCTCTTTACAAGTAGACCACATTACAACAGACATGTGTACTCACACACTTCCAGAGATGATATATATGATGATAACATGCACTGTGTACATAACAATGAGATACTTGGTTGTCTACTTTCTGGTTTTAATTGGATAGACAAACTGATAGACTTAACTTACTAGAATAAGGCAAGTGGGAAGTTAAAAGTATGGTAGATGTGAAATATGATAAAGGGACATTGTTATTATCATTGCTTATGAAACATTCTGATTCATGCAGACACAGCATTTTCCATTCATTTCCTGCATTGAGAGCTTTGTGTTGGCGCATGAAGCAACTGAGTGGAAAACATGTTTTGAAAAGACTAGCTTGGAGATGAAGGTTATTGGAAATTGTTACGAAAGTGGGTATGGGAAAAAGGTATGCATTTTCTTTTGACATCGATGACTTTTTCATGAAACAGCATTATAACTAAAGCTAATATTTGCATTTTTTTTGAAGGATGTGAAAGTGGATCTTCGATTGGATCAGTATATGTATGTTTGCCACAATTTGTCCTCTATCATGTATGAAAAGAACAATATGGAGTTACAGAGTTTATGCTCACATGAAATACTCTTTACATTTTACAATGCCAAGGTGCTGTAAACTGCAGAATACTTATGCTAAAATGAAAGCTATATCTGAGGACATTTAATTTTCTATCTTTGGAATAGCTCTCATAGATAATTCGTTTTAAATCTTCCCTGTATTCCCTATTCAGTAGAGGTGTTTCTAGGTTGAAATTTATTTGTTTTTAGGTATAATGTTCAGATAAACTTTCTGATTAATTGAAATTGTAATTACAATAGGGCGATTCTTCTTTATCTGTTAATGAATGTTCACTTGCTTGAATTAGTTCGAGGAACTCTATATCAATCGAAACTGCCACACATAACTTATGTGATGCAAGAAATGAAGCCAACAGCCTTCCATTTTTGCTCTAGGCGCCTGTCTCGTTGTAATTGAGAGCTTGGACCTTATCCAGTATAAATTATCCGTGTATGTTCCTCGGCAGTCATGTTTTGCTAGGGTATTTGTTACCAATAGGATTTTGGTTTTTATGCTTGAAACCAATTTATCATTAACTCAAAAAACTTCAACCAGTATAATGTATATTCTTGTATACAGTAGAAAGCTATATATGGTATATAACATTAGAATCGTCTATAGTATAAGATTTCATAAATAATATCTCACAAATAAAAATATAGTAAATATCTAGATACAGGTAAGTACAAAAGTATAAGGCTTCATAATCTATTTGTGAATGTATATTTTTTATTTCTTTTTATATTTAATAAAAGCAAATATTTACATATACTAATTTGATATTAATGGAAATTTGTAAATATCTTATACACATAAAAATAAAAATATACGGATATTGTAAATCTATAACAATATACGACTTGTTGGCTCAGTTACAACACTAATATCGTTTTTAGTAGATTTCAGGTTATAATATACTTGGTTTCATCATTAAAATACAATTTGGAATGTATTAACTTTTCTACATTCCTAAATTGATGACCCTGTAGTGGTCGAGAATCATCAATACCCTCTTTCTGCTGCAGATACTCATGATTACTGGTTCGCTTGTACTGTCTAGGGTTGTATTTGTAGCATTGGTTGTATTATGCTGCGATTCCCAGTTTTTAATTTTTAGGATTTTGGAAAACCTTTTTGATAAACTCTCTGTTAAATCTGTACTAAAGCCCTCTATTTTTTAGGTGCGTTATTTTAGACTCCCTGTTACAAGTTGTACATTGCACTCCTGTTGACCCATTTTTGGTGATTCATGGACATCAATCTAATTTCGTTCTTTCTAGGGATGTCTGGTTTGTTGGCATCTTAATGCCAAGTCCTTTACAATGCTGTTTTGTAGGATACGTCTTCTCACGGGTATTAAAGAGAAAACCTGGTTCATATAGCTGGCTATAACCTCAGTTTTTCACATGGATGATCATTTGAACTAAGCAGAAATCTGGAGAGCATCCTCATCTTTTGAATTATATGGTCTGGCAGTAAGTGTTTGATGCCATCGCTTTTTTCACATCAATTTTAGTTTACGTAACATGCATTTACTTAATTATCATGTCCTTAAGCAGTGTGAGGGAATCTGAGCATTGCTTGATTATCTAGAGTGATAGACAGTGGGTTCTTAAATTTGTATCTTCAGATATAATCGCATCCGTTTTTACTTGGAGTAATCTATCTGATAAACCATCTGTCGCGACAATGCAAATAATGACAATTCCAACTTCACTGTATAAAAACATCATTCTATCTTCTGTGCTTTTTAATTTATTCCTGTAACTCTTACAATGTTTCTGTTTAACATCGATTGTAGGCAGCTGGGTATGCAGGTAGAGGGCCCTGAAATGGGTATAGCATGCACTCGAGACAGTACGTGCCAAAATACACCGGGGTACAGCTTAGGTATGAAAAATAGTACCCGGGTATGTCAAATGATGAACCTGGACGTACCCAGGGTACTGTTTTGCATACCCTGGGCAAATTTGCCACGAGTTGACAGGAAAAACAGTAAAAATGTTAGTTTTCTTTTTTGGTCCAAAAAGTCAAAACAACTGTTAAAACAAAAATATAAAAATGAATTCTAAGTTCGAACAATGAATATCATGACATTTGACATTGAATTATCACTCTGTTTTGTGGCTATTTGGCTTATTTTGTTTACTCTATGCATATTATATGGTTAATTTTGCTTATTTAGCTATAGCTATGTTTTTTTTAATATTTTATATATTTTTCAAATGGCGTACCCAAGGCCCCAAAAAATTTTGCCGTACCAGCTTACCGCATCCCCATACCTGTATCCCTACCCATACGCGTACTGGCTACCTAGGTTTTAATAATAAATATTAGACTAAAGCTATATAGTTATATATTTGTTCAGATTTTAGCCTATTGTACATAAAAGTTAATATATTGGGGAAAAAATCAAGTATCAGAAATAAATCTATTAATTGTTTTTCAGACATTAGCTGATAATACAAATATATCTTAATTTTTGAAAGTGAAAAATTTGCATGCTTTTATATACTCGGTATAGCTTAAAATTTTCCATGCTCTACGCCATTAAATTTTACTTTTAGCCTTGAAGGGGTTTTAGCGCTGAAAAGTAGATCACGGCAAATTTTTCTTTTTCTTGTAGTTAGCCAGAGCCTTTCTCTTTAGGGTTTGGGTACTAAATACTATGGAGTGCCCTGTTTTGACTGTATCTTAATGTTAGAGCTTAAATGATATTGCAGTTTATACAGAATTGCTCAGCAGAGAAAATATTTGCCAAGGTTCAAATGAACTGTACAGCAGGTTGATAGGTTTGCCAAACTTTACAAATACCATAAATCTCTGTCATGGAGGTCAACTTGAAATGACTTAAACTAAGATACCGATTTGGCTGGGTGTGCAGCAGGACCTTGTCCCAGTATGGCTTGGTACGGGGTACAGTTCCGGTTTGTTTGAGTTTTGGGAAGGGCACTGACTGGGAATCCAAATTTGTGCAGAAGAACTTGGGTTCCCTTGGAGGAATCTGTGAGAAACCCAAGCCTAATTTTTATTTTGTCCAATTTTGCTCAAAAATAAACATAAAGTAACAATAAAATATAATAAAAATACTTTTCAAACCCTAAAAGCTAAGTGAAACATGAAATGAATAGAAAAAAACACAAAAGATATAAGCAAAACACAAAAGCAAAATATCGTATCTTTCATATTCTCGTTGCATACTTACTGTCCTGTGACACAGCTTAGCTAGGAGGAGTGGTAGTCCTTGTGGTTCTAGTGAACCACATCATGATGTTAATGTTGATATTGATGCTCTTGATGAAGAGCAAGATGACTATGAATATTAATTTTGATGTAATTAATTATGATTAGCGCATGACATTTAAGATTTATGATTATTATGACATTTGGCATTTGGTTAGTAATTTTATTTTGTGGTAGTTTCATTTTTAATATGCACACTATGTGGTTAGTGTCACTAATTTCCTATTTATTAGGTTAGAATTTCTATATATATATAATATTTGTATAGCTGAACCCTAGCTGTATCCAATGCAATTTTTTTGCCTTATCGGCGAATCCAGTTCTTTGAACCCCAACCTGAAGCGGATCCGAATAGGTAACTTGGCATTTATTGAAAACCTACCTCTATATCTAGATTTTTATGGTCTTTGCAAATAACTTAATATATGATCAATGCAATGGTTTCATTTACAATATCGGTCAAAATCGTACAGGTTGGGCACAATACTGACCCTGAATAAATCTGTCTACAATTGATCATTGCCCCAATTGTTTAGGTATTTTTAATTTTATGTATATTCAATGAGTGTACATTGAGGGGTAGAAAAAGGACCTACATTAGTTTTTTTCTTGCTAATAATTCTTTTGTTTGTATCTACAGCTGGAGTTGCAATATGCAGAAGAGACAAACAGTCTACAGCCACCACATCAATATGTGCCATGGGTTGTTTTGAATGGTCAACCACTCTATGAGGTACTTTTCTTTACCCATCTGCACGTGTGCATGTCGACCGAGAGAGAGAGAGAGAGAGAGAGAGAGAGAGAGAGAGAGAGGATATTTTGTTAATGTCTGCAGGATATCGATAAATAATTGTTTCCATAGAACTTATCGCATCTATGTATTCCTTTTATTACAAGGTTAAATACTGTAGAAAAGATACTATAACATTAAACAACAGAGTTTATCTTCTTGTTTTTGTCTTCTAATGTTTTGTATAATTTTACTATTTTTATGTGCCCTGTGAGAAAAGATAAATCCTTTGATGTAATAAATTCTGTTGTTGCAATTATTCGTCACTTTCCCGTAAGGCAAGGATTCTAATTTCACATCACAACAAGAAGGGGCTTCCTTTCCTCGAAGTGGATTTCTTTGTGGAAATTTTGTTTGCTTTTAATGGTTTTTCTGTATTGTTGTACACTAATTGCACCTTTACATTTATCTTTTAAATCTACTTTTATCAGATTATGAGAGCTTTCACTTTCTCCACTTTTAATGCATGAGCATCCAAGTTCACTAGCTGTCTTGCATCACCAAAAACAATTACTGCAATAGTTAGTGTAGAAATAAGAAGCCTGCATAGCTTTGTGCAGCCACGCGCAGCCTTGTGCACAACATTTTGATAGGGTGGATAGAAGAAAGGCTATGCACAACCTACAGGAGACCAAAGGCCTGCACAACCTAATATTGAAGTCTTTGTAACGAAGCTTTGAGGGAAGGATTATGCACAAGGTCTTGCACAAGCGTATATTAAAGATTCGTGCATAGCTCTACACACCCATGTATATACCTACACACACTTAAGTTGATGAGTTGGCACCTTGGGTATGTGTCACTTGATCCGTTTTCTAGGCAACTGAATCACCTAGAAATTGGAGCATACCAAATCCAACGGTAATGCCCCCACGAGTAAGTACCTGCTTACAGGTTCCTCTCAATCAACGACAATCTAATAAGGGCATAACATTGTTACAAAGGAATGTTTACTTTCACATGTAGGTATATTATAAATTGCAGGGACTGGTAGAATGAAATCAGTGAAAGGAGGTTGTATGGATCAGCAAGGCATGTGTTGTACGGATTACTCAAAGGTTGAATGGTGAAGGTTTGCAAGCTCATCTGAGCTGATGGTTGGATGGAACACATTTGATGAAAGCGTTTAGAGGAGGCCGAGCACACGACACACGACACGTTTGATGAAAGTGTTCAAAGGGAGGTTGAACAGGATGTGTTTGCAGAAAACATTTAGAGGGAGATCGAACAAGTCAATGAGGAGAAGCAACTGTTTTGTGGTTTAGAGGGATTCTATTGATCGACCACTTCGGCAAAGGGAGATGGAAGGTCGACAGGGTAGCAGATCATGAGAGGTTGAATGGCTCATTTGTGAGTTTGAACGGTCCAGTTGGGAGGTCATACGATACTGTTGATGCCATCTCCTCATCCTTAATATTCGTTACATTTGATGTTGGAAGCTGGAATAATCGACTCGGTCAATCCTTGTATGTGGGTTATTTCTTTCATCATTTCTTTATTCGTTTCTTTAAATACAATGTCAATGTCTATCATGTTGATACTTATGACCCTTGCTTAATAAAGTTTTAATTTGACCTCTTGATCCCAGTGTTATATGAGGATCGTCCCCCCCAAATCTAGGAGTTTGGGACGACTCGGATGTCTTGGGGATGACGGGATGGGGAAACGTTACTCCCATGTTTCTAGCTAAACAAAAAAGAGGGGAAATGTCCCCAGGACGTTTAGAGAGAGAGAAACGTCCCGGGGACGTCCAACCATCCCCGACGCCCCCCACGTCTATTCCACACTTTAAAAAAATCATTTTAATGACTCTTAATACCTTTTTAAAATTGGAAACTAATAATAACATACTAACCTAACCTAAAAGTGTCATTTTATGTTATAAAATGACTCTATGGGCTCATTCCATATCACATTCTATATTCACACTTGAGCAAAGTGAGCAAAGAGAAGAAAGAACAAGAGGAAGAAGAAGGGCAAAAGCAAGAGCAAGAGTGAGAGCAAGAGCAAGAGAAGTGCAAGCAAGAGGTATTTATAATTTTATTTGCTTACAATGCTTGATAATAGTCTCTAGTTTTTAAAATTTAGATTCTATTTGCATTTTTAGGGGCTGTTTTTAGTTTTTGTATCTACATTCACAATGTAATCATGTTTATAGTTTGTAGGATTTTACAAAATGCATATTGCATAGGGTTTGGTTGTAACTGGTTAGGTTTTTTTCTTTATAATTACATTTTAAAGTTATTTAAAAATATAAAGCTCTTGATTGTTGATTCAATGATTCACCTTTGAATAGGTCAGTTAGGTTTAACTTTTCCGTGATAGTATACTATATGATACACATTCCTAGAAAGTAGAAACAATAACATTAGGAATTACAAATACAATTTTTTTAAAACTTTGATAATAGATACACATGAATGTAGAATCAAAAATGAAAAATTTAATACTCCAACAATGTTAGATGTTTTAGTTTTTAGTTGTACTTTTTACGTTTTTTTTTTTTTTTATTTTTTTGCATATGGTAACAAGTTATGGGCCTAATAGCATATGGCTTTTTATGGTAACTATGGACTATGAAGTTTAATACTATGAACATTACTAATTATAACTTATGGTTGTTTTTAAAAAAATTATTCATTATACAATGCATATAGTTATGAATGTTTTACTTTTTCTTAATCATTGCATATAGTTATAACTTATACCTTATTGTTTTTTATTCATTGAATAATAAATATAGTTATAACTTATGGTTGTTTTTCTTGTTTATAAATTAAATTATAATCATTGCCTATACTTATAGTTATCTTTTTTTTAAAATTAATTCATTACATATAGTTATGGTTGTTTTTTTAATTCATTGCAGCCCCAACAATCATCACCATGAGTTCTTCTTCTGAGTATGAGTATGAATCAAAGGAGAGGGTTGAACTTGAGATAGGTGGAAGTGTTGGTGATGACATAATGGGGGGAAGTGGAGAAGAGAGACAAAATGTAGCAACGACAACGTAGCAATTGGTAGTGCTACCAATTGCCCTTTTCAAATGTTGTCTAGATTTGCCATTGGACCATTTGAGAAGAAGCCATTGCAACAATTTGTTGAGATACTTGAGAACCCCAAGTCTGGAAGGGGAGTAAACTATGGAAGTGCAACATATGTGCACTGACTTGGCATGACAACATCACTAGGACCAATGCACACTTGTTGCACCTTACAGGAAGGGGGTTGGTCTTTGTAAGGCCCTTTCACTAGAGCAAAGAGCAAAGATGGTGAGAATTTTCAATGGAAATACCACAGACAATGTTCTAGAAGTTCGTGGTACTAGTAGTGCGGCTAACACTCCTTTGAGCTCTCATAGGACTGGCAAGAATACTTTGGCTAGTTCTAGTTTTGGAATGTCAAAAGTGGAAAACAAAGGGAAGAGAGGACTAACAAGAATACTTTGGCTAGTTCTAGTTTTGGAATCTCGAAGTGGAAAACAAAGGGAAGAGGGGTTGTGGGGCAGCCCCCAATCCAATTGTAGACATGTTTGATTCAAAGGCAAAGGAAGAGGCAAATGATGCTATCGGGAAATTTTTGTATGTTGTTGAGATCCCATTTCATGCCGCTCGCTCTCCTTATTACAAGGAGGCTATGGCTAAGGTAAAAAAACAAGTATAAGTTATGTGCCTTTTGGAGACACCAAACTGAGGACAACAATCTTGGATAGAAACTATTCCAAGGTTAATCTGTTGATGGAGGAGATGAAGGTCACATGGGTGTCACATGGATGCAATATTATCATGGATGGGTGGACGGATATTAGACACCGTCCTCTCATCAATATCATTGTCTCTTGCAAAGATGGACCGTATTTCTTGAGAGCAATTGATTGTTTTGGGAAGTGGAAAGATGTTGAGTTCCAGTTTCAGATTTTGAAGGATGTCATTGAGGAGATTGGACCTTCAAATGTTGTATAGGTCATCACGGATGCAACTTATGTGTGCAGAGCAACAAGCAAACTAGTGGAGCGTGAGTATAATCATATTTATTAGACCCCGTGTTGTGTGCATGCCATGAACAATGCATTTAAAGACATGAAAGATTCAGTGGGTCAACCAAATAGTGAATGAGGTCAGGGACGTGCAGAAGTTCATATGCAATCACCACACATCATTGGCACTCTTTCAAAATTTTTCGAAGAAGGAATTTTTGAAACCAATTGACATTTGCTTTGCATCCTATTTTATTTTGTTGGAGAGGATGTTTGAGTTGTAGGAGCGCCTGCAAATGATGATTATGACACAAGATTGGACTAGGTGGCGTGAGTCCAAGACAGAGCAAGGGAAAAGAGTGAAGGAAGTGGTGTTGAGGGAAACATTTTGGGTTGATATGAAATACATCATATCAATTATAACTCTAGTTTTTAGTGTCATCAAATTTGAGGATTCTAACAGCCCCAATCTTGGTGAGATCTATGAGCGCATTAACAAAATGCTTGGGCAAATGAAGGCAAGCTATTGGGTGAGGACCCCACTTTGGAGTTCTCTGATGAACATATTCAGCCCATTATTCAACATAGATGGGAGAACTTGAAGATCCCCTCTTCATATGGTTGCGTATGCTATTTGAATCCCAAATTGTATGTGGAGAGGCTAGGTAGAATTCCTTTGGATGATGATGAGGTGAAGAAGGGCCTTATGAAGGCCTTTAAAAAAATGTATAGTCCACAGGAGGCTTCACAAATCAGGTTGGAGTGGCTCAACTTCACTTGAACTTGATGGGTACAAAACTTTCAACAAAGGCGGATAGGGTAACATTGGCACATGAGAAGCCAGTGAGTTGGTGTGGCGATTTGTATGGTCTTTCAGGACTATTTGCGAACACTTGCCATTCGCCTCCTTTCCAGGTTTTTAGCTCCTCTGCCTCTGAGAGGAATTGGTCTACATATGGTTGGATCCACTCTGTTAAGAGGAATAGGCTTACCTTTGCGAGAGCGGAGAAGCTTGTAGTTGTACACAATGCTTTGCGTCTTATGGATCGCAAGACAACTCAATACAAGGAGACCCCAACATTACGGTGGGATGTAGATCTCGAGGAGCTGAGGCAGGTTGAAGAGGACAATACTATGCAACGGGGATTGATTGGGCTTTCCTTTGAGGACGAGGATGATAGTTCAATGAGGAGTTCATGGATGTTGCTTTAGATGTTGATTCTGATTTTTAGGCTGATACTTGTCCTCTTCTTTTTGTAATATTGACAATAGACAATTGTTGGTGTATTTGAATATGAGATTAATGATATGAATATCAACTATTGTCACTTGATCAATCAGAATGGTTTTATAATTTATTTCAGCTTATTTAATTTTAAGTCTCAAATTCAAATGGTTTTCTTTTATTAAATTATGTATAACTATATGTATTTGAATTTTGATATTTAGGAATGTGTAATTATCATGAAAAAGTTAAGCATTCACTATATGACATATGTTACTAACTTACTATGTATTTCAGTTTACTTTATAAATTCTAACTTCTAAGTCTAACTAATAATTTAAAATTTAAATGTATTTGATATTTATGATTTCAAGTTTCAACTTATTTAAATCTCAAATGGTTTTATTTCAGCTTATTTATATAGTTTAGTCACTATATTTTTATATTTTAAATATTTATATATTTTTAATTAGCCATCCCCTCGCCGTCCCCAAAATTTAGAATTTTTTTGCCGTCCCGAAACCCGTCCCAAAGTCTTAAGTAACCGCTTGATCCTCTAATGTTTCTAAAATTTTATACAACCCCAACCATAATTCTTTGAACTTACTCGAAGCAATTTCGTGCATCCCTTTATACTTCAAAACTACAACCCAAGCCATGGAAGTTCATTCACTTGAAAAATTTATCAAGTTGATACTTTCTTCTTTGTTGTGTGACTTTTGTTGTCTCTGTGCCATCACCCATTCAAACACATCCATCATATCCCGCTATGCTTCAAATCAGATTGTACATCAGACGGTCATACCTCTCCATCGAATACATGTTTCTCCTTGGATCCCTCTACACAATCATTGAAGTTAGCTCTTGAGACTTAATGCCAACTACCCATTCCAATTAGTGGGTCAAATTTCAATTGATCGTTGCATTACTGATGTTGTATATGTTGAACTCTAGTGGGTAATCTGACTGTGATGTTGACGGTTTGGAAGGACTTGGTTGGCATCACCGACATCTTGCTTTTGACCATCCCACTACCCACTTTGGTTATTTCTAGTGTTACCCAAGACTTCGTGTGACAACAAATTTCTTAAGTTTGGGGACGGCGGGGGACGACTAATTAAAAATATATAAATATTTAAAATATAAAAATATAGGACTAAACTATATAAATAAGCTGAAATAAAACCATTTGAAATTTAAATAATTTGATATTTGAAATCATAAATATCAAATACATTTAAATTTTAAATTATTAGTTAGACTTAGAAGTTAGAACTTAGAAAGTAAATTGAAATACATAGTAAGTTAGTAACATATGTCATATAGTGAATGCTTAACTTTTTCATGATAATTACACATTCCTAAATATCAAAATTCAAATACATATAGTTATACATAATTTAATAAAAGAAAAACCATTTGAATTTGAGACTTAAAATTAAATAAGCTGAAATAAATTATAAAACCATTCTGATTGATCAAGTGACAATAGCTGATATTCATATCATTAATCTCATATTCAAATACACCAACAATTGTCTATTGTCAATATTACAAAAAGAAGAGGACAAGTATCAGCCTAAAAATCAGAATCAACATTTGAAGCAACATCCATGAACTCCTTGTTGGAACTATCATCCTCGTCCTCAAAGGAAAGCCCAATCAATCCCCGTTGCATAGTATTGTCCTCTTCTACTTGCCTCGGCTCCTCGGGATCTACATCCCACCGTAATGTTGGGGTCTCCTTGTATTGAGTTGTCTTGCGATACATAAGACGCACAACACTGTGTACAACTACAAGCTTCTCCACTCTCACAGAGGTAAGCCTATTCTTCTTAATAGAGTGGATCCAACCATATGTAGATTAATTCCGGTGTTACGCGGGGATGCGTCCGGAGGTTTTAGCACGACCGGGACATCCGAGGGCGTCTCGAGGACTTGGGGACGGGGCGAGGCGTTTCCCTGCCGCCCCATTTTCCAAAAAATAAGGGGGACGTCCCTTGAAAACTTGAGCACCGGGTGCAAACCCGATTCGGGGCGTCCCCAATGAAGTCCCCAATCAGTTTTGCACCCAGTCCAACGTCTTTCATGCTGCTTAAAGGTAAAACAAGTTTTATTTTATCATTTTTATATTTTTAAAAATATTTTTAAAAACTTTTAATGCTTTCTAATTAAAACTAACATGACCTAACCCTAAAAGCAACAAAAAAACTTATAAAAAGAGCATTTCATACTCATTCTAATCACACCAAGCAAGAGCAAAAAAAAGAGAAGGAAGGAGCAAGAGTAAAAAAAGAGAAGGCAAGAGCAAAGAGCAAGGAGCAAGAGCAAGAGCAAGAGGTATGTACATACATTACTAATTTACTACCATTCTTTGTTTTGTTTTTTTAATTTCCAAATGCAAAGTTGAAAGTGAAGGCATTGCATTTGCTTGTATTTTTTTCCTATTTGGATTAGCAAGTGATGGAATGAGATAAAGCATAAAGGGAGGGCATTTTTATTGTTTGTTTTTTTAAATTTTTACATGTATTCATCACTTTTTTTTTTAATTTTTAAATGTATTCATCGCTGTTTTTTAATAAATTTTTAAATGTATTCAAAAATTGCATTCATTGTTTTATTGTATTGTATAGTTCTATTGTTTTGTATTTTAATTATTGCAGCTTCAAAATGAGTTCCGATAGTGATTATCAAGCTGAATATGAGGTTGAAATGGGTGTGCAAGGAGAAGGAACACAATCAGAAACACCTAATACTACTACTAGTTCACAAGGGAGTGTGGACAAGTTCAGTTGCCCCTCCGAAATGTTGAAAAAGTATCTTTGGGGGCTTTTTGATAAGAAAAACCTTTGAAACAATTTGGTCAAATTATGCGGAGGTCTAGATCAAACATTTCAAGGGGCACTAAAATATGGAAATGCAACATTTGCTCATTATCTTGGTCAGGCAGCATTACTAGGTTGAATGCACATTTATTGCACATTGCGGGGAAAGGTGTAGGCATGTGTGGACAACTATCACTTGAAGAGAGGGCAGAAATGGTGAGGTTATATAATGGAGATATGGTGGAAAAGGTTCCAAAAGTTCGTGGCCGTCATGTTAGTGGCACTGGCACCCCTTCTAGTTCTGTGAGAATTACTACTGATAGTGTTGTAGGTGCATCTTATGAGGTGTTTGAATTGGATGCTTTTGGTAGCAGTAGGGGGAAGAGGAAGGTTGTGGCCTCAATCCAGTTGATATGTATGATCAAAGGCTAGAGAAGAGGCCGATGATGCTATTGGAAAATTCTTTTTCTCGACATTCCATTTCATGCTGCTCGCTCTCCTTATTTCAAGGAGGTTGTGGCTAAGATAGCCAAAGCAGGTGTGAGTTATGTACCCCCAGGAGACACGAAGTTGAGAACCACAATCTTGGATAAGAACTATTTCAAGGTTAATTTTGATGGGAAATGAGGTGCACATGGGTCTCTCACGGTTGCAAAGCATCATCATGGATGGGTGGACGGATATCGAGACACCACCCACTAATAAATATCATTGTTTCATGCGAGAGAGGGTCCTTACTTTTTGAGGGCGAGTTGATTGTTCAGGGGAAGAAGGATGCGAGTTCTAATTCACCATTTTGCGAGATCTTATTGAGGAGGTTGGCCACCCGATGTTGTGCGAGTTATTACGGATGACATATGTGTGCGGGCGCAGAGGTAAGCTTGTCGAGGCTCATTCGACATATATATTGGACCCATGTTGTGTGCATGCCATGAACAATGCACTAAAAGATATTGGAAAAATTGATTGGGTGAAAATGTAGTGGTTGATCTAGAGATGTGTAGATGTTCATTTGACCACTATCGTCATTGGCACTCTTAGTAGCTTTTCGAGGAAGGAATTCCTCAAGCTAGTGGACACACGTTTTGCATCGTATTTTATTTTCTTTGGATAGGATGGTGAGTTGCGGGAATCATTACGGTGCATAGTCATGACATCGAGTGGTCTAGGTGGGATGGGTCGAAGACAAAGCGGGGAAGAAGGTGAAAGCAATTGTGGTGAATGAAACATTTTTGATGTGAGATATATCACATCCACAATATCTCCGATTTTCAGTGTGATAAAATATGGGGATTCTGAGAGCCCTAGCCTTGGTGAGATATACGAATGTATTGATAGTATGCTTGGCTAGATGAAGGCTATTGTTCGAGCAAGGGACCCCACCTTGGAGTTCTACCATCACCATATTCAGCCTATCATTGAGCGGAGATGGGAGAAGTTGAACACTCCTTTACACATGGCTGCATATGCACTAAATCCGAAGTGGTATGTTGAGAGGCTTGGCAGAGTTCTCCTAGTAGATGATGAGGAGGTGAGGAAGGGTTTCTTGAAAGCCCTAAAAAAATGTATAATGCAGAGGATGCTTCACGAGTCAAAACTGATTGGCTCAAGTTCGCTTATTTGGATGGCTACAAAAAATCATCAAAGATAGACAGGACCACATTGGCACATGAGAGTCCAGTTAGTTGGTGGCGATTGTATGGACATGTAGGATTGCTACGTACACTTGCTATTTGTCTTCTTTCTCAGGTTTCTAGTTCCTCTGCTTCTGAGAGGAATTGGTCAACATATGGGTGGATCCACTCTCTTAAGAGGAACAGACTTACCTCTAAGAGAGAGAGAGAAATTTGTTCTTTGTCACATAGTGCCTTGCGTCTCATGGATCGCAAGACACCTACGTACAAGGAGAGCCCAACATTGCGGTGGGATGTGGATCCTAAGGATGCAAGGTAGGTTGATGAAGATTAGGAGCAGCGAGGATTGGTTGATATCTCATTTTCAGATGTAGATGACGTTAATACAGATACTCTAGTGAGGAGGAGCGTTTTTCTGCATTCCTTCGGAGGGCTCTGATAGTGATTTTTGACTTGTACTTGTCACTTGTCATTTTGGTTATGTAATGTCATTTTGGTTATGAGACATGACATAATATTTCATAGCATATGTAATGTGGGTGTAGTTGTACTCTTCTCATGTTGATTATTGAAGAGTAAGACTAAGACTTGTTTTAAATTTTCAGCTTTACTATTTACTATTTAGTCTTTCATTGTCATGTTGAAGTTTTGAACATTGAATATAATATATATAGCTGTAGCATTTTGGGCCTTGGCTTATGTGATGAATAATTGGATTAATCATTAGTGGTTTCAATCTTCAAACTTTCAATTTTAAGTCTTAGGTTATTGAATTATTCTTTATTCATGTTATATTTGTAAAATTAATAAATTATATATATTTTTTATTAGCCGTCCCCTTGTTGTCCCCATTGTCCCGAAATTTTCAAAAAAATTTGCCATCCCGGAAACCCCGTCCCGACGTCCCGCCGTCCCGGAGTCTTAGGTAACTATGATTAATTCCTCTCAGAGGGAGAGGAGATGGAAACCTGGGAAAGGAGGTGAATGGCAAGTGTTTGCAGTAGTCTTGGATGCCCATACAGTCACCACCAACTCACTGACTTCTCATGTGCCAAGGTTACCTTGTCTGCCTTTGCTGAAGTTTTGTACCCATCAAGTTTAGTGAAGTTGAGCCACTCCAACTGATCTAAAGCCTCCTATGGACTATACATTTTTCTAAAGGCATTCATAAGGCCCTTCTTCACCTCATCATCATCCAAAGGGATAACTCTACCTAGCCTCTCCACATACCATTTGGGATTCAACGTATACACATCCATATGAAGAGGGGTGTTCAATTTCTCCCATCTATGTTGAATAATGGGCTGAATATGTTCATTGTAGAACTCCAAAGTGAGGTCCGTCTCCCGAATACTGCCTTCATTTACCCAAGCATCATGTTGTTAATGCACTCATAGATCTCACCAAGATTAGGGCTATTAGAATCCCCATATTTGTTGACACTAAAAAATGGAGTTATAATTGATATGATGTATTTCCTATGTTCCACCAAGTTTCCAGGATGGGGACGGCGAGGGACGAGGGAACGTGTTTCGGGACGGATTTTTGGAGGCCATTTTTAGGGGACAACAGGGGGACAACTATTAGAAAATATAAAAATATAGGAAATTTCAAATATTCATATAATAACATTGATAAAACATTTATCACACACATTATAGAACCTTAATACAGAAACTTGGAGCTGAATTGAGATTTTATATAACATCGAGTCAAAAACAAACTTTTTTGGAAAGCATATTACCCTATGCTTTGTTCGGACACCCTGTTTCCAAGTTTCCGAGTTTCGAAATGTCTCGAGGTATGGGTGAGGTGACGAGGACGAGCCTAAAAAGGTAGGGGGCGTGTCCCTGTGGAACATAGTGTATTTCATATCAACCCAAAATGTTTCCCTCAACACCATTTCCTTCACTCTTTTCCCTTGCTCTGTCTTGGACTCATGCCACCTAGTCCAATCTTGTGTCATAATCATAATTTGCAAGGGCTCCTACAACTCAAACATCCTCTCTAACAAAAAAAAATAGGATGCAAAGCGGGTGTCAACTAGTTTTAGAAATTCCTTCTTCGAAAAATTTCAAAAGAGTGCCAATGATGTGTGGTGATTGCATATGAACTTACTGTACCGACCGATATGATCTCATTCACTATCTGGTTGACCCACTGAATCTTACCTATGTCTTTCAGTGCATTTTTCATGTCATGCACACAACACGGGGTCCAATAAATATGATTATACTCCCACTCCACTAGTTTGTCTGCTTTGCTTTGTACACATAAGCTGCATCTGTGATGACCTGTACAACATTTGAAGGTCCAACCTCCTCAATGACATCCTTCAAAATCTGAAACTAGAACTCAAGCATCTTTCCGCTTTGAACAATTAATTGCTCTCAAGAAGTATGGTCCATCTTTGCTAAGAGACAATGATATTGATGAGAGGACGGTGTTATAATATCCAAATCCACCCATCCATGATAATCTTTGCATCAATGAGCCACCCATGTGACCTTCATCTTCTCCATCAACGGATTAACCTTGGAATAGTTTCTATCTAAGGTTGTTGTCCTCGATTTTGTGACTACAGTATGGGACCTTCGCCAAGGAGGCACATAACTTGAACTGCTTTTGCTATTTTAGCCATAGCCTCCTTTTAATAAAAGAGAAAGCAACATGAAATGGGATCCCAATAGCATAGAATTTTTTTGATAGCATCATTTGCCTCTTCCTTTGTCTTTGAATCAAATATGTTACAAGCTGGATTCGGGGGTTGCCCCACGGCCTTTCTCTTCCCTCTGCTTTCCACTTCTAACATTCCAAAACTAGAACTAGCCAAAGTATTCTTGTTAGTCCTATGAGAGCTCAAAGGAGTGTTAGCCGCACTACTAGTACCACGAACTTCGGAACATTGTTCGTGGTATTTCCATTGAAAATTCTCACCATCTCTACTCTCTGCTCTAGTGAAAGGGCCTTACAAAGACCAACCCCCTTCTTGTAAGGTGCAACAAGTGTGCATTGGTCCTGGTGATGCTTTGCCATGCCAAGTCAAGTCAGTGCACATATGTTGCACTTCCATAGTTTACTCCCCCCTCCAGACTTGGGGTTCTCAAGTATCTCAACAAATTGTTGCAATGGCTTCTTCTTATCAAATGGTCCAATGGCAAATCTGGACAACATTTGAGAGGGGCAATTGGTAGCACTACCAGTTGTTGCGTTGGCACTACATTTTGTCTCTCTTCTCCACTTCCCCCCATTATGTCATCACCAACACTTCCACCTATCTCAAGTTCAACCCTCTCCTCCTCGATTCATACTCATACTCAGAAGAACTCATGCTGATGATTGTTGGGGCTGCAATGAATTATAAAAAACAACCATAACTATATGTAATGAATTAATTTAAAAAAAAAAGATAACTATAAGTATAGGCAATGATTATAATTTAATTTATAAACAAGAAAAACAACCATAAGTTATAACTATATGCAATGATTAAGAAAAAGTAAAACATTCATAACTATATGCATTGTATAATGAATAATTTTTAAAAACAACCATAAGTTATAATTAGTAGTGTTCATAGTATAAACTTCATATTCCACACTTACCATAAAAAATCATATGCTATTAGGCCCATAACTGGTTACCATATGCAAAAATATTAAAAACCAAAATGTAAAAAGTAAAACTAAAAACTAAAACATCTAACATTGTTGTAGGAGTATTAAGTTTTTCATTTTTGTATCTAGATTCTACATTCATGTGTATCTATTATCAAAGTTTTTGTATTCGGAATTCCTAATGTTATTGTTTCTACTTTCTAGGAATGTGTATCATACTATCATGGAAAAGTTAAACCTAACCAGACCTATTCAGTGAATCATTGAATCAACAATCAAGAGCTTTATGTTTTATTTTTAACTTTTAAAATGTAATTAAAAAAAACCTAACCAGTTACAACCAAACCCTATGCAGTATGCATTTTGTAAAATCCTACAAACTATAAACATGATTACATTGTGAATGTAGATACAAAAACTAAAAAACAGCCCCTAAAAATGTAAATAGAATCTAAATTTTATAAGCTAGTGACTATTATCAAGCATTGTCATTTCTCAAAGACACTATCTAAGGGACCTAATACTACCACTTGGATCTGGAACCTACATGCTGATGCTCACGATTTTGATAGCCATACTAATGATTTGGAAGAGATCTCTCGCAAAGTATTTAGTGCTCATTTTGGTCAACTAGCCGTCATATTTATTTGGCTACCAATAGCCCTATAGATTATATGGGGGCGGCTATATAGATAGTCGGCACCCCCCCTCCTATATCCTATATAGATTAGATATATGGCGGCCTACTCTATATATATAGCTTGTGAGCGATGGTATATAGAGTTTAATTAGCGCATTACAACTTTTCCAGTCATTTTAGACACAATTTTCAAATATTGGATCTTCCAACGTTTTAATCGTACATCTTCTTCACTTGTAGTAATTTATCATTCGATGAATGAATAAAAGGGTTGAGCTCTATATCTATCTATTGGGCGCTCAACCAAACCCAATCGAAGTTTCGGGCCAACTCTAAATGCCCCATTTATATTGAAACATCTCTGGTCTGGAAATAATTTATCTTTTTCTTTCACTAATCTTTTTATATCTTGGTGTTTCTCACCACCTACCTTTGCTTAATTTTCGGTATGTATGATAGTAACTTCATACTTTTTCGAGCTTCTCTATCAGTCATAATTCCTTGGGAAGTAGAAAGAATGACGATTCCCATTCCACCTAGAACTTTAGGGATTTCCCAAGAAGTGGAAAGCAAATAAAATTATAAATACCTCTTGCTTGCACTTCTTTTTGCTATTGCTCTCACTCTTGCTCTTTCTTTTCTCTTTGCTCAAGTGTGAAAATTGAATGTGATATGGAATCAGCCATATAGTCATTTCATAACATAGAATCACACTTTTAGGGTTAGGGTTAGGGTAATATGTTAGTTTTATGCTATTATTACTTTCGATTAAAAAAGATATTAAGAGTCATTAACATGTTTTTTTAAAGTGTGAAATAAACATGGGGACATTGGACGTCCCGGGACGTACCTCGACCGTCTGGGATGTCAAACGTCCCAATGTCCTCGAGAAATTTCTCCTTCTCCCCAACGTCCCAAGGACGTTTCCCCTCTTTTGTTTAAATTTGGAAACATGGGGAAATGTTAACCCGTCTGTCATCCCCAAGAGCGCCCGTGGCGTCCCGGACTTCTAGATTTTGGTGGGACGCGTCCCCACGTAACACTTGGTTATTTCCAATCTCCATAACCTCAAAGGTATTGCAATCCAACTAGAACACGTTATAGTTTTGCATTTGGCAATTGAATAGGCTGTTGAGGGATCTCATATTATCTTGAAGCATGATTGTAACTCCAATACCCCTTCATTAGTTTGCTCCATCATAACTTGATTCTCATCAATTGAGCATTTTCCTTTGGAGTCCGAATCAATGAGTTGGATGAGGTTGATTCCTCACTTATTGTCTCTTTCGTCCATTGGTTTTGATGGAGATCAATTTTTTCCAATTATGATTGGATTTGGTTCTTTATCAACCACGACCCAATAATGCATCATAGAATTTCTTGTTGAAGTGAGATGACTAAACAATTCAACACTAAGTGTTGGGTTCCAATAATTTTGTTTGACCCATCAATACACCCAATACCTTAACGCCATGCTAATTTACATCTACCGGTTGGAATGTTGGAGGCCACATAGTTGGCTTCCCAAGACTCCGCCAAGTCTCCTTTGGAAGAAATTTACTCTAGAATCACTATTAATCGTGGTGCTCGTCAATTTCCTACCCATAACTTCCATATTCATAATCAGTCAATCTGTCAGGCTAGGTTCATTGTCAGGAGCATAGGATCAATCACTTGGTGAGTTCATTCTTTTTCTTATTGCTCTTCCCATCATTTGACGTTAGGTGTGCCATTATATGTCCCATGTGGGGATAATGTCTTGTATGGTAGCAATGAGAGTACTCTTGAGTTTAGAATGCTTTGTGGTTTGCGAGATATGTCATGCAAAAGATTTGTCAAACTCTAGTTTTCTAATCATTATGCTTGTATGTTCATTTGATTGATGTCACTCGTCAACCATGGCCCTATCTAATTCCACCCTTGCTTCGGCGATACTTTCCTTCTCCATATGTGGGTTGGGGTTTTTGGCTTTCTTCCCTTGTGCTCGATAATTTCCATAACTTCCTTTCCTTGGCTACACCAATCATATTGACTTTGTCTCGGTTTGGTCAATCACCAACTCTATGGTCCCCCTGACCCACACCATCCACAGAGAAGTCCAATGTTGTTTTGGTTTAGGGCGATCTCTTGTGAAATGGTCCCACTCATTGCACTCAGAACCTGGACAATTGGATGCCCTTCTAAGTTGTACTTGTCTGGATCCCACCACCACTATTATTCTGTTCTTAGTAGTTCCTTTTGCAACATGGTGGGTGGTATCAATGGCTCTGCTTATGTGAATCACATGTGACCGCTCGTATTTTGTAAATTATCACGGACCGTCCTTGGTGAATGACCTGTAACTTAACAAATCTTACACAAAAATCGTTGCCTTCATTTTTAGCATCTCCCTTTAGTTCATCATGTAGAGCATGTCATTTCTCAAAGCTTGCACTAATCCATGTTCACACTTTCATTGCGGATTCGGGGTCATCTTCTTTCTGACCTTTCGAGCGCGAGGATATCTTTTTATCGCTTCAATGTCCATGGCTTGATTGTAAGCATCTTTGTACTATGAGGGTGGGACCACCTTCATCGTCCCCTACAATGAAAGTACCAACCCTTCAATGAACCATCGCTTCTTCAAGCTATTGAAAAGTTATTTCTCAACTTTCCCAATATTTGAGTCTTCTATCATATGTGCGCACATTCTTGTGTTTATCTAGTGGGTATTTATAGATTTCGGTGACAAACTCATTGTTATCCCTCAAGAGATTGAATTGTTTCTTAAATGCTTTCCCGAGTGTTTTCCATATTGCTTTCACCGAGCTTGGTGCATTTGTGAACCATTGATAGCCTTTCCCCAAAGGGTGGCTGGGAAACATCTTAACCACACACATTCGATCGTATACCCATTAATAGTCTATATGGTGATGCACATTACGCAATGTTGTCATCCTCTTATCCATCATCGATGAACTTTGTGACTTATGTTTTCGGAGATGGAGTTGGACAGGCAAGCTGCGACTCTAGTTAGGGTTACTTCAGTGCAATTCTTCGAATATGAGTGTCCTTTATAAGAAGGTCGTGTTGGATATTCCTATGCTCCCTTATCGCTATTAGACATGTACCTAAGCTCTACCCTCCCTTTGTTGGGATCCGAACACTATCTTGCATGCCGTCGAGGCCCTTGTTCAAGCAACTCCCTCCAACTTGTCGTTTGGGCTTCCTCATAATTTTCACATGATTCTCTTATAGCGCCCTCTAACCCAACCTATTCGGCAAGTACGCACTTCTTTTTGTGTGATTCTCTTGTAACACCCTCGATCCAAACTAGTTGGCATGGTCCACACTTCCTCTAGAAAGGCGCTATGGTAATCTCTACCCACCCCTTTCGTGGTGGTATAGGTCCACCAATTCCGACTGAACCCTTTCTTGGTTTTGGCTCAACTTTTTACACTTCAGCCTTGTTGTAGTGTCCCCTTTTCCAAAATAGTTCAATTGGAAGACTTTGAGCCCATTCCACTTCTCGTGGGTAAGATGGATTTGAGTAAGGGGAGTAATTGTCATGTTTTTAAGTTATTTTCGTGAGCATTGCATTCTCCTTTAGTAGTTTTCTATATAAAGTTAGGTCGGCTGGGTTAAGAAGATGAAAAGCCAAATGAAAAATAGAAGAGAAGGATCCCTTATGAGGTCGGTCCTATTTTGGAGGCATTTTAATTGGTTTTGGCGCCACAACAAGGTATAAGAAGGGGTTGCTTGGCTCATTTGTGCATCATCATCATCTTGTCTAAAATTAACATTGCATGGTTTTTGGGTTGATTGCTCAACTACTTCCACTTAAGGGCGAAAATCCTTTGGTGTGGCCAATAAGGACGAAAACCTTCCTTGTTTGATTGAAAAACAAAATATCTTCAATTCATTGAAGATCCTCAATCTGGGGTTTCAAAGAGCTTTAAGAAGATTGATTTTGCAGATTTTCAGCTAGGGTTTGATTCTATAGTGATTTTCAGCCCCTCTCTTAGGGGAGTGACCCACCTTGTGAAGGATTTGGGGGTTTCTAAGGTACGCCGACATCAAACTCAGCCATCATTGCATTCCTTATATTTTTAGCAGCCAAAATCTATATTTGGACTTCATTTTTGGGCTTGGAATCATTCATTTCCAGCCACTTTTGTAAGGGTGTTCTTTGTTATTTTATTTAATTAAATAATTTTCAGTTGGGATTGAAGTCTGATTTCTTGGTTAATATTGGTTCTAAAATATTTCGAAGTGTCCCTACATGTTTTGGATGGTGTGAATGATATATTTTGAAGAGATATTGCATTTTCCTTACTGCTGTTATAAAAATCAGACTGTTGTACTTTGCTGTCATAATTTTCAGTTGGCTATTATAACTTTTAATTTACTATCTATTGGGGTTTGTGCAATTTCCCTTTGTTTTCAGTTAGAGCCCGGAAAGGGACATTATAGTGGTATCAAAGCATCGATCCTCCCATCCTGGAGGGTATTCATTCAAAAGGAGAAGATAAAATGGCGAACATAAATTTTGATGATGTTAGGTTTGAGAGGTTTGCCCAAGGGCAAGAGAGGTTGGCTGATATAATGGCACAACTGATCCATGATATGCATCCAAGAAGTTCTTCAAGGGCCAACAACAATCTTCAACCACTGAGATCCATGATGGGTCCTACAACTAGGGCTTTCGAGTCTAATATCGTTGTTGGCGCTTTAACTAGGAGGCCTTACCTCCTTTGTTATGCTTAGTTCTATGTCCGAGATTTCAGCGGTTGGAAGGCTCATATACTTGTTGAGTACTCCAAAAACCAGTTTACCTGTGAGATCATGGATGGTAGTATACAGGACGACCGATACAGAGTAGTAGATGATCTCATTTTCTACAAGGATAGGATTTTCCTTGTACCAGGATCCAAAATGAAGGAGAAGATCCTTCGTGCAGTACATGATACACCCCTAGCTGGACATCCTGGGTATTTCAAAACATACAGGTTCATCAGGGAAAGATTTGCATGGAAGGGAATGAAGGACGATGTCCTTAATCATGTCAGAGAGTGTATGGTTTGCCAGCAAACCAAATCCAAGCGTTCTTTCCTAGCAAGATTACTTCAGCCTCTCCCCATTCCCGAACAGAAATGGGAAAGCATATCCATGGACTTTATCACTGGGCTTCCCTTGGTGCATGGGCATAGTTGCATTTATGTTGTAGTTGATCGGTTAACCAAGTATGCTCATTTCTTTTCCCTACCCAAGGGGCACGAGGCAGTGGATGTGGCCCGGATCTTCTACACCGGTATTTTTAGGCTACATGGGTTGCCTAAGAACATTGTCGATGAGAGACAAGATCTTCATGAGCACCTTTTGGTAGGAGATTTTCCGACTAGCAGGTACATAATTGACCCCTAGCACTAGCTACCATCCACAGACTGATGGGCAGACGGAGATAGTCAATAAGTGGATAGAAGGCTACTTGCAGGAGTTATGTAATAGGACACCAACGGGCATGGATTAAATGGTTACACATGGGTGAGTCTGCTTTCAATACCACCTACAGGATGAGTATAGGTATGACCCCTTTTCGAGCTCTGTATGGAGTGCACGCGCTTGGGACATTTGTAGATTTGGTATTACCAGATAGCCGAGCTCCCAAAGCTCGAGATTGGTTATAGGAGAACCAGGATATTCTGAAGGCTCTCAAAGAGAATCTCCAGAAGGCACAAAATCAACAGAAGGTATACGCAGATCGGCACAGGACAGAGAGGTCTTTTGAGGCGAGGATCTAGTGTTCCTACGTTTATAGTCAGTATATAGCGAGTCCTCGCTGAAGCGAAGGGTGCGAGAGAAGTGAAACCATGATTTTATGGTCCGTACCGAGTAGTTCGTCGAGTAGGGCAGTGGCATATGAGCTAGAGCTACCGGAGCACAATAGGATACATAATGTCTTCCATGTTTCATGCCTTAAGAAGGCGCTCGGACCGCATATTGTACCCTCTACAGAGCTACCGCCACTAGATGAGGAAGGGAAGGTTGGTGCTTTGGGCGGAAGCCATTATTGAAATGAGACGGAGGGGGCTCAGGAGCAGAGTAATCACCGAATATTTGGTGCGATGGAAGGGACTGCCACTCGAGGATGCTACTTGGGAGGGGGAGCAGATTTTGTAGCATCCAAATTTGCGTTTGCTTGAGGACAAGCAAATTTTGGGAAGGAGAATCTTGTAATGTCCCCTTTGCACTGTAATGACCTCTTGTTCTCCTACGCCAAATGGCCCAAGGGCCAAGTCGGGTCCAAAACGTGGTTGGACCCAGGGGCTGTGATCGTTGGAAACTTTTGGGAAGGGGCTCCGTGGTTTTAATATCCGAGTTTGGCGTTTGGGGGTCACTTTTGGACGTGGCGACTCAAAAGGGAAAAACGTAACTATAGTTACTTTATGTTAGTGGCCCCTCCATGAAAAAATGCGCCTAGGGTTATGGGGGCTTGTTTGCCAATGAAAGATATATATGGAGACGAGGAAGGAAGAAAAGGCACTTTTTGTCGCATACTCTTAGCCTCTTCTCGTGCAGTTGTTGCTGTTGCGTTTCTACAGCTTGTGGAGTCAAATCCCATAGGGACCCTAGCTTCGGTGGTGAGAGACCCGTCCCTAGCTAGCAGGGCATTCTTCGGTAGTGAGAGATCTACCCTAGTCTGTCATCTTGGAGCCATTTTCTAGGCCGTGCCACTGTGATATTTATTCGGAGGGTCGGAGGAAAGGGTTTCGAGGATTCTTGGGGGCTTTCGGGGGAGACAATCGAGAGGGCTCTAGATCCGACTCACGGCAGCCATCTAGGCTGGGCATGGTAGCATGTGAAGGTGCCTCCCTCATTTCCCGACTCCATTCCTAGCGTGGCGACTTGCAGCCTCTATTTGGGGGGTTTTCCAGTCGGCCGTGTCAGATCTGCAGGTGGCAGTACTATTCCCTATATCTGCCATTGTTGTTTCCAAAGACCCTTATTTTGCTCTTGTATTGAGAGGGTCACGAACCCCTGATGTAATCCAGCCGCTTAGGGCTTTCTGTACTTTTCGGGCAGCAATATAATATTACAAAAATGTTTTCATAGTGTTTATTATTACTGTTGTAAGCATCCATCAAATTTTCATGCACTGTGGGCAAATAGTTTGTGTGATATCAATTTAATACCATTCGCTGTCCTAGCTGGACATTTTCAGTAAAAATCAGTATTTTACTTTGCTGTAATTTTTCTTATATTTGGTGCATTTTAAGAAATATCCCACAAGGGATATTTCATATTTGAGTCAAACTAAAAGGATCTAATCCTTCTAGGGTTGATTTAGGTTAAGAGTGTTGCATATTTATATTTGTCCCTAAAGGGGATATTACAAAAGCGATATTGGATCATAGATTTGGTGGGATTTTTGGCAAAACTTTCCTGGTAATGGATAACTTTTAAACTTAGCTTTGCAGAATAAGCATATGTTTGGTTTACAGGTATAATATGCTTAGTAGGTATGTAGATAACTTGGTTGTTTTTAATTGGCATTTGAAGGGGGAGGGCAATTGCTTTTATGACTTTGGTACATTAATGTTCCCATGGAATGAATCCATCCTTAACTATGATGCTTGAAAAAATAATCAATTTAACATGATCTGTGAAATAACATTTGCATTCATTGATACTCAATTAGCACAAATGTTGTCTATAGTCTTCCCAATCCTAACTACAAATCATGGAGTTAGAGCTGAGATAAAGCACTTGCTATATTTGTCTTATACACCCAAAAGACCCTTAAGGGAATTACAAGAATTCTTCAAAAGTGATGTTGCCTATAGGATTTTATAATTGATTTTAACCATTGCAAAGTAATGCTGTTTTATACACAATTTGGAAGTATACACTATCTATGATAATCTCACAGTAACCAGAAGAATACAACGACTAAGAAAGACCCTTGTGTACTCAACAAAGTAAAGCTAATGCAAGATAGTAACCGAAACAATATTGCATCTTTCATTCCTTTAAAACATGAGAAAGGGAAAGTATAGCTTGATCAATCACAGAGAGATATGTTCTTGTAAGTTATGGCTGGGGACAAACAAATGCCCTCAAAACCTGCTAATGGTTATACAACACAACCACCTTAGCTCTTCCTTACAGACTAGATACTACAACCTTGTTTGCCACAAGCTAGAAACTGAAATAAAAACTAAACTTAGTCAAAAACTCTAAAACTACCCCCCAATTCGCCTCCTTGGGCAAATGGCGGTGTTACATTATATAGAAGATGAGAAGGAGAAAGAAAGAAGAAAATATGATTTCCTTTTACAACCACCAACAAGAAGCATTAAAATCCTGCAAAGGAGCATGGGTTGCTTGCCAAATCATTCATTTCTTTTGTTTTTCATGCCGAGAAAATGGACACCATACTTCATCAATTCGGGTGGTTGACCAACACTGGGATTGCAACTTGAATGCAAAAGACGTTTTTGCTTTTTCTCCCACCAACTATCATCAATTCCGAATCGATGATGCCAAAGTGAAGGGCTTGAAGAGACCTTTCCAACGATATAAATTTTATAAGATTTGGAGCTTTGGATCGAAAGATATGGCCCTCTGAAGTTTTGCATGTCGGGAAGCACATAATTATGACATGTGGCGGCCTTTGATTAGTTCGGGGACTGCCTCCTGCCAACGTGTGCACTACTTTTCCATTGCCATGTGTCGGTCTTTGATTGGCTCGCGGGATCGGGCTTTGCTTCTTTTCTTTTCTTTCTTTTCCTTTGAGGCAGGTCTATTCCTTAATGAAATATGAGCCAATACGAAACTGCCATGCTTCTTTCGCCTTGTCAGATTTGTCCTTTACCTTGGTGACAACGATGAAGCAAGAGCGATAGAAAAGCTCCACGCTTTGTCATGATTTACCTTTTTATAACCCCTAATTGACCATTTCGAAGAGTGAGCCAATAAGAAAGTTCCACACCCTTTGCGGTGTGTCCTTCCTCATCTCCTCGACACGGTGCGGAGCTCTAGCCAATGAGGAAGCCCCACGCTTCTTTGCATTTCACCTTTTTCCTTAGCCTCGATTGACAATCACGAACGTGAGCCGATAGAAAGCTCCATGTTCCTCGGCTCTGTTAGTTTTCCTTGCATTGTGCTTGCTATTGATTGATTGGCCGGTCTTGGCGTCATGACCTTTTCTTTTTGGGGGACTTAGAATTTTGGCTTAAAAATGTTGCCACGTATTCCGCTTTTGACCTCGATTGTTGCCGGACCCGAAGCCTTATAAAACTTGGCCCATTCCATGGACTTGAAGTCCGTTGGAGCCCATTTGGCGTGAAGAGTGACAAAATGGTGCCACGTGTCCCTTTTGGACCGTTGATCTTCTCGCCGCGTGTCCTCTCACGATCTTTGGTGTTGAAATTTGACGCCAAATGCACATCAAGCGGCTTTTAAACTTATCCGCTAATGAATTAGCCTTAGTCTCTGCGGGTTTTCAAAAGGTTTAGTGGTATGTTCCATTGTTCCACGAATATTCTTTATTGTGCAGTTTTTCTTCAAAACCCGCCTAAGTCTAACTGAAGCTCCTTTGTTTTGCGGGTTAGGAAAACCGCGGAACACCAAGTTTTTGCATTCGTAGTAAACTCAACCGGTCCCTTGACATTTTTGTTGAATCTTTTTATTTATCTTGCTAAGGCACAATATCTATTACAAATAGACACTTTTTCTTGATTCAAACTGATATTTGAAGCACAAGGAACAATATGAATGGTGTCCCCATATTTCACCTTGAAATGGGACTACCCATTTAATTTTTTTGTTCTTTTAAAATAACAAGTCTTTTTGTGTTTTATTGCCGGAAGATATACGTATTATGTTAGGATATTCCCAGTGAATCATATGAGCCAATTTTTCGACAAATACCCGGATGTCAATCTCATTTTATTCCTTCGCCAAGTTTTGTGCAAGGGAAATTTTTATTTAATCATTTCTTGAATAAATAATGCCCCGTTTGAAGTAAATTGTGCTTTGGTTGAATCCTGTTGAAGTTTTGCATGCCAGTATTCACTCATCTCAATAGGGTTTTACCGGGGAATGAATTCGGGGCATTATCGCAACTTACGGCGGCGCGTTTTTCGCTTTTATTTATTTCTTTTGCATTTTCTCTGCGGTTTTCTCGTGAAATTCCCCTAGGTCAATTCCTTCACCAGTATAGTCTGTTTAATTGCCTGAAGCATTTGGAGATCATCTACCGACACAGCACTAGAAGGAATCAACCTCAAAATTCAAGCTTCTGACCAAAAAAGATGAAGTCATGCACAAAAAGCCTCTCTAAGCAAGTCACATTTTCTGGAATTAATGAGTGTAAGTTGCGATGGGATTTTTAGTAGTGGCAGGCAGGCGGGAATTTCTTACCTACCTTGCAGGTACTTTTTCCCATGAAGTCAAAGTCACTTAAGCTGCGATGGGAAAATTAGAGGCGGCAGGCAGGCGGGAATTTCTTACCTGCCTTGCAGGTGAAAATTCTCATTATAAAATAAAAAAAAATCACTTAAAGCACCGATAGAAATTTTTGCCTACGTGGGCTAACTTTTCCCACCAAAGAGATTTATTCACCCATGCAAGTTGCACTTTATCAAAGGAGGCCAGTTTTAATGCAAGTCACACTTTTTGGAAGGAAGACTTTAAGCTGCCAGTGGGAATTTTGGTAGTGGCAGGAAGGCGAGAATTTCTTACTTGCCTTGCAGGGTAATTTTTCCCATGAAGTCAAAGTCACTTAGGCATGATGGGAATATTAGAGGTGGCAGGCAGACGGGAATTTCTTACCTGCCTTGTAGGGTAAAAATTCCCATTATAAAAGAAAAGTCACTTAAAACTCCGGCGGGAATTTCTCATCTGCCTTGCAGGGTAAAAACTCCCATGATGAAAGTCAAATCACTTAAGTGGAAGAGGGGATTTTTGGAGCTGCAGTGCAGGGTGGAAATTCCCATCAAGCCGACTTCTTATTTTTAGCAATTCCTCTTGCCAAAAAGTGCGACCATAAATAGAAGGAAAGTCAATGCAAGTGGAAGAGCTAAGGAGAAGTCAAGGATGCATGCTAAAAATAAATAAAATAAATTTATTTAAAAACAACCAGCAACATGCATAATTGGGCGCCCAATTTGGGTGAATAAACATGATTGTTTATTAATTAAATTGCCAGAAATAGGAAGGGCAATTATTAAAAATAGAATGTTGAGGTTATATAAGCATGGGCTGCCATAATAAAGAAGCAATTAATTCTTTTTGCAAAGGATTGCAGCCGGACAGGTTTTGGCACCAAAGGAAGGAGGTTTTTGCATTAAAGAGTGTTTTTCATTGCCAGGGAGCTTCAAGGTTTGGCGCCTAGGGTTGGAATGGCTTGATTCTTGCTATGATAATTATCTGCATGTTGGTATAAGTGCTCTGGTGAATTAAATAATATTTTTGCTTGCTTTGCATGCAAGCAAAACCTCAAATTTTAGGGCAGCAGGCTTCATATGCAGATTTTTGGTGACAGAAATCAAGTATTCATGCTCTGGACTTCATCTTTGTCTGAATTAATTGCAGGTATTCATCACAGGTGCTCATATTAGTGAAAAGAAGTTCAAATCAATGTCAGATACATTGAATATTGATCCAATTGCAAGGGATTCCGGCAGAATTAAAAGAAAAAGAGCTCAAACAAAGATTGTTCCAGCCATGATGAAGCATGATGAAAGAAAAGGATCAACATAATCATACATAGCTTCAGATTTGCTGAAGTCAATGATACACACAACCCGTGAACCTATCACCGATTTAATTGTCAGATTCAGATCTCATAATTGCAAAGGCTTCTGGCAAAATTTCATCCTCTTGTTTCTAACGCAACCCATGTGGAAGTCATTGCATGGAGAATTCCTTTCAGAAGCTTGTGCATGTGCTCCCAATCTTCCAGTTGAAGCCTTCATTGAATTTACTTGTGTTTTCCTTCACCCGGAGTGCTTTCCAGAATTTAAAATTGCTCATATGCAATTTTAAATAAAAGATGATGAGTTTTGTCTGAATTATTTACGACAAACATTGCACTAGTGCATGTACTGAAGAAGAACTGCAAAAGCTTCAAGGATAAAAGGGGAAGACATGTCAGCTGCTTCTAGATCCAGTTTGGTGAGAATCAAAGGAAAGAATTCAACAACATATGGGAGTATCTCAGATCCACGACAGAGATATCATTCAGATCATTCATTGCTAAAATAGATGAAGCAAAAGTACAATACAGGTTGGATCAGCATGCAGAGTATGGAAGGAGAACAAGACTGGGAGGGTTGCAACTTTCTTCTTATTTCTTTTCCTCTTTCTTTTATTTTCTCGAAACAAAGTAATTGAGCAATCAATTAAATTATAAAACTTAAGTGATTGGTTTAAAAGCCGTTACTTGAAGAAGTCAATTACTTGGAAATAGGTGGCAGACATGCAAAATAGAAGGTTCTATTTTTCAGTTATAAATCATGCATGTCATGTAAAGAGGAATTCTAGGAGGAAGATTGCCAATTGTTTCCCTTTTCATAGCTTCCGCATGCGGGAATTCATTTAAAACTTCCTATTTGTAATTGCCTTTTATACACTATAAATAGAGGAAGAACCTACGGGTTAGAGGATCGGAATTTGTAATCAACATTCTTGTGTTCCAGACTTTGAGTTGAAACCCTTGATAGCTTTCTGCAAGCAGAGGAATAGAGAAGATATTTCCAGAGAACTTTGTGTCAACGGTGCATTTGTCTCGTATTTATTTCTAGATCTATTCATAAACTTTGTGTTATTCTAGATCTAGATCTGAAAGTTTCCTTTGCTTTGAATTCTGTATTTCATGATCTATTTGTTTTAATCTATGTGCATATGATCAACTCTGTGAACTATTGATTGGGATGCACATCTTCTCTCCTTTCTTTCCGTTTCCTATTATTTTCCCCTTACGCAGATTTTCCTTTCTTTTACATACGCTTACTTGTTGCAAAACTGCCTAGTTATGGTTCATGAGTTACGCAATTAAAGTAAAACCAACGAGATAAATATTAGGAAGTATAATTGACAAAATTTTACACGGGGCCTCACCGGTAAATGAAAGAGATTTATCTCATGACTTGCCTAGGTTTTTAGGCATAAAATGCAGAAAATCTAGCCAACAATGAAACACACAAAATTAGTTACATTTACGAGGAGCTTATGAAAAGACCAGCTCAATCCAAGGAACTAGATTGAGCTCCAACACCATACATGTCCACAAAATATGGAAGGAGACAAGGCAAGAAAATCTTCACTTGAAGAAGCAAAGGCAAAGAAGGGTGAGCTCCTTGTGGGCAGCCCGAGGTATGATAGTGATGACCATATTTTTGATTTTTGTTTCCTCCTATGTCGTTGCCATATTTTTGTCATCATAAAAATAATTTAAGAAGCATGATAGATCAAAGAGATAGCTTGTGGCTATGGGTATGTTGCTTCTTTTATTCAAGGTCAATATTGCTTTGGCATGGGTGGTCTTTGAAAGATCAAGGTAAATGTCATCTCTTGCACTTGGATTGAAAGGAAATTTATGAGCAATCATAGAGGGTTGTTGTGCATTCTAACCACATTGTGAAGGATCAATGTTCTCGAGTTAATAGAACACTCTTGGGGCTAAGTAACACACATGAAGACAAGATCGTAGGGAATGGCCAAAAGAAGATAATTCCAGCTGGATGCTTGAGGTGTAAAGATGGTAAGAAAACTAGATGTTATTTTGATAGTCAAAATTGTATGAATCAACTTGCTATGGTTTTGTGGGACTCAAGTTACTTTCAAGATTGCCACTCTTGGATGTATGTGAAAGTTATGGATAATTCATCTACTGAAAATGTAAATTCAGCTGCATGGATAATTAAAAGGGGACTTGATAAGATTGTTAAAGCATTAAGTGGCTGTGTTGGAGAAGAAATGGTACTTCATGACATGGTAAGTGGTGGTGTCAATATTATTCCAACCAATTCACACTTGGGGAAGGAAGGCCAACATCTCATTTGCAACCTAAGGGAAGATTTCATGAAGGTTGAGATAAACTGAATGACTTCACCATTTCTTGCTTCATGAAGATACAACAATTTCCCACAACTTGGTGTGGAAACAAGGTATGCAATAATTCAGTTTTCATGAACCAAGGTGAAGTAACGTATCATGCTATTGTTTGGTCTATGAGGGATTGGTTCTCTAAAACACACTTAGCAAGAATGCCTAATGAGACATGGATTCAATGGGAGTTTTGTGGTGTAAGTCATCCTTCTAACACGACTGAGATGAGCTTGGGTAATGTGAATCATGACCCCGAATCATTATGGGAGCTGTCTCGAATCTTGTGGTTGTTATTACCAACATGTCCAACTTGTTCCACATTCTATTTGCAGCCACCAAGTGGATTTCGATCACAAGGAAGAGGTGCTCTTCTCCTAGTGACATTGATAAGGTATGTGTAGCTATCACAAGATGTTTGCTGGCCACTACAATTTTGAATTTTAGTAAGAAATGACAATGCTTCAGACATGCTTTGGGCAGCCTGAAAGAGACTTTGAATCTGCTGCATGTAATGGAAGGTGTTGAAATTCAGCCAAAGGTTGTCATGATAGGAGCTTGCTTGGCTTCATATAGTCAAAGATTGACTCAATTATGTCTCCAACAATTTCTAAGGGTATTCAACTGAATGTTAATATAGCCATAGCAAACTTCATAAAGATGGGAATGAATGGTAGAGTTGTATGTATATACCAAGATGTGACGGGGAAAAATAAGGCCGTTGGGGATGTTCTATTTAGGAGCCAACTCCTTGTTCATTGGATGGTGGAAAGGTTGAAGAAGCTTTCATTGGAAGAAGCAATGATGAGGAAACTCTTGTTTTCTTTAATGAGTTTGTTCCATATGCAGGCCGGGTAAAAAAGAAAGAGCAACTGAGTTTGCTTGAGCAAATGATGGAGCATATGAAGTTGCAACTAAAGATGAAGATGACATAATGGAGGATGACATGTTTGTGATTTCAAAAGATCTCCAACAAAGCATGGAGGGGATGTGGGATGCGGTGTTGCTACCACTGAATGTTAGAAGAGGTGCTTCCAAGACAGCCATACGTCAAATTGCCATCATTAATGCTGCTGTCATCATTTTTAGCAGCCCCCACATTATTTCAGTTGCATTCATGTGTATGGTTAAAGGATGCTCTTCTACCATAGTTAACAAGGTTGAAATGGAAAGTGAAGATGCCACATTGATGTGCTGATTATTCCTCATTTTTTTGCTGTGTCTAAAATTATAACATATTGGAAGGCTTTTTGTACAACCGAGCATGCAAAAAGAAAAGTTGCTAATGTTATTTTTGAAGGTGAAATTGGAAAGTGAAGAGGGCATAATTGAGGTAAAAGCTATTTTATTTTTCAAGAAAGTTGTTAAACTTCATGGGCTGCCAAATGACATCAATAAGAAGAGGGACAGCAAATATATAAGCTTGTTTTGGCAAGGGCTCTTTCACTTAACAGGTACATGATCTAGATTATTGAAGCATTACAACATATTTCTTCACTTTGGCGTGATGGTACTTGGGCACGAGAGCTTGTAATTGCTTATGGGCGGGAAGCGAGGACTGTAATGCCCCATTTTCCAAAATAGTTTGATTGGAAGACTTGAGTCCATTCCACTTCCCGTGGGCAAGAAGGAAATGAGCAAGGGAGTAATTGTCATGTTTTTCAGTTATTTTTGTGAGCATTGCATTCTTCTTTAGTAGTTTTCTATATAAAGTCAGGTCGGCTGGGTTAAGAAGATGAAAAGCCAAATGAAAAATAGAAGAAAAGGATCCCTTATGAGGTCAGTCCTATTTTGGGGGCATTTTAATTGGTTTTGGTGCCACAACAAGGTATAAGGAGTTGCTTGGCTCATTTGTGCATCATCATTATCTTGTCTAAAATTAACATTGCATGGTTTTTGGGCTGATTGCTCAACTACTTCCACTTAAGGGCAAAAATCCTTTGGTGTGGCCAACAAGGAGGACGAAAACCTTCCTTGTTTGATTGAAGAACGAAAACTCTTCAATTCATTGAGGATTCTCCATCTCGGGGTTTCCAAAGAGCTTCAAGAAGATTGATTTTGCAGATTTTCAGCTAGGGTTTGATTCTACAGTGATTTTCAGCCCCTCTCCTAGGGGAGTGACCCACCTTGTGGAGGAGTTAGGGGGTTTCTAGGGCATGACGACATCCAACTCAGCCATCATTGCATTCCTTATATTTTTAGCAGCTGAAATCTATATTTGGACTTCATTTTTGGGCTTGGAATCATTCATTTCCAACCACTTTTGTAAGGGTGTTCTCTGCTGTTATTTTATTTAATTAAATAATTTCCAGCTGGGGTTTGAAGGCTGATTTCTTGGTTAATATTGGTTCTAAAATATTTCTAAGTGTCCCTACATGTTTTGGATGGTGTGAATGATGCATTTTTGAAGAGTTATTGCATTTTCCTTACTGCTGTTATAAAAAATCAGATTGTTACCTTGCTGTCATAATTTTCAATTGGTTGTCATAATTTTCAGTTTACTATCTATTGGGTTTGTGCAATTTTCCTTTGTTTTCAGTTAGAGCCCAGAAAAGGACATTACACTTGCTTGATGGTTTTTAGAATTGGTTGTTGGTCACAACCTTTATCTTCTCATGTTGCTCCACCAATTGAGTAGATCATTTAACTTCTTGGTTCCCTCCCTGATTGTGTCTCTCTCCTACCTTGGTTCGGAGTCAATAGTATGAATTATTGCTCGTATGCATTGGTCTTCTTCTTTGTGAACTCTTTGTGCCGCTGTCATATCTTTTGTCATTATGTTTCGTGTTCTTTTTGTATATATATCTTATAAGATAATAGGTTGCCTTGTCATGCTTCTCTTTGAACCGACTTTAACTTGACCCCACATTCTTTAAGGCAATGATGCCTTTTAGAATAAAAGGCTTATTTATTAGTGTTAGTTTAATAGTAGTTAACTAATAAACGGTTGTAACCACTTCAACTACTTTGTAACCATCTTTCACATAAGAAAATGAGAGACACATAATGATAATGTGTGCATTCCGATTTCTCTTCATCCGTTATTTGTACATTCTAATCTTTCTTTATTCTTTCTCTCTTTGCATATTCTAATGTTGGTATTAGAGCGCGACAAGGAGAAAGACATGGGAAGAAGTTCCGTTAGGGCACGAACACGAGTTTTAAATGCCATTGAAGGCTTGGTCGAGCTTCACAGGTTTGAAAGGCCATTGAAGTCACAAATTAGGGCACATGAAAAATATCGGCGAAGCCAACAAACTTGGTCGTGAATCCGATCAAAGGCAAGCACATGCTATTTCCGCCATTAATACCTTAGTCACAAATTTTAGAGGCAAGTTGGAGAGAAGGGTGGAAAGGCGCACACAATCGTGAAGGTGGACGCAAGGGCACGAGCAGTGGTCGTGATGGATGGAAAGTCGAAGCGTCATAAAAAACAAGCAACTAGTCGCGAATCTCGAAATTACGGTGATACGAAGATAATACCTGCGCTAGGGCATGGAAGGCACGAAAATAGTTGCGAGGTCAAACTCCATTCATTTTCCTGATTTCAAGGGCATCGTAGACACTCAAGTTAGTCGAGATTTGAAGCATTGAACCTGAATCTATTCGAATCTGCAAAAATGCCATTGTCTTCTAGGGCATGGAAATATTTTTTTGGCACAAAGGAGTCATTAGTTACGAGTTTCAAACTTGAGATTTCAAGGGGAAAATGCAAGAGCACAGAGGCAAGAGTTTCAGACTGTACATTATATGTTTGATTGAAGGACATTGTCATTTCCATATTATTAGGTCCTACAAAGAGGGTAGAAATGGCAAGAAAAGCAACAAAGTTGGCATAGTCTTGGATCCGACGTGCGGGAATGACTGGACTATGAATCTTGAATTTTGTGACAAGCCAAAGATGTTACTCTTGGAGCCAATGATAAAGAATTGTGAAGAAAGTTTACATTATCAAGTTATTGAAAGAAATATTTTTCAAGAGACGGATAAGATTGTGAAGAAAAAGATGAAGGGAAAATTCCAAGACAAACCAAATGAAGCCATTGTTGAAAATTCACCGGATGCTGAAATTGATGAACTCATTGATAGAGAATGTGTATTTTAAAAGAATCCCAACACTTTGAAGACATGAAGGAATCCAGTGTAGGTAAAACTCGACATGGATGGCTGTCCAAATAGTTTGGGAGTTTGTGAATCTCGGGAATTTACCCTTACGAGGGTCATGAGACAACTTGATGGAGCACTGTGGGAGTAGCTCAGTATGGATGGTTGTCCAACAATTCAGGAGATTCTGTAATTCGGGAGTTCGGGGAGGTGGAATCCGAGAACTCAGGAATTCAGCTCGGGAACTACACCTTTACAAGGGTCAGGGAGGCAACTTGATGGAGTTCTACTTGGTCAAAGCATTGTTTTCAAAGGGAAAGCTTATGAAGAATGCGTGGTCTTGTTTGGTTCTGTTATTTTAATCTTCTGTCAGTATGTTCTATAGTGTAAGCCTTAAAAGGGGTATTAGAATATAAGGCTTATTTATTAGTGTTAGTTTAATATTAGTTAAATGTTAACTAATAAACGGTTGTAACCACTTCAACCACTTTGTAACCATCTTTCACATAATAAAATGATGAACACACAATGATAATGTGTGCATTCTGGTTTCTCTTCATCCGTTCTTTGTACATTCTAATCTTTCTTTATTCTTTCTCTCTCCGCATATTCTCACAGTGCCAAAATGTAGTATGATTAATGTCTATTGAGACTATCAATAACAGTGAACATAGAATAGTAATTGCATAACATACCATGGCAGAGCAAAGCATCCAAACAATAGCAACTTGTATTCATAAAAGATAAGATCCAATACAATTTGCATGGTACAGGAGGACCTGATACAAGCGCCCTTTCCCTGACATATATCCTTCTATTTATAAGACAAATGACTTATGGTTGTTGGTTGACACAACTGTCAACACCTGAACATAACCAACAAGAGTCATTACAAACTAAAATATGTAACTGCACTGATAACCACGAGAATACTAATATGCTGGTCTACATGGAGCATAGCCATCTCGAGAAGCTTCAGTTGAATGACCAAGTAAGCAATTTCCAATGATCAAGAATGAGAGAGCTGATTTTCTTAATCACCCTCTTGCTCATACATTGTATTCATGGTGTAGTTAAAATGAAGAATCAAATAAGATGGATACATTCATTTTAGATATATTTTGATAGCTTTGTGGTATATACCTGATGAGGCCCAAGGAGTAAGAATAGTGAAGTTGGTCCTTACACACGATAATTCCATAAGCAACTAGTCTATTCCAACTCTCTCCGATCATGAAGAGCATGATTTCCATTTCCTTCTGTCTGCTGGGGTCGTAGGAAGCCATGCCAGGCCTATCTTATCGCTTAAAGAGAGAATATTTTATTGATGATTCTAATTTTGCATGAATATTCAGTATTGTCACCAGGAGACGGCCATCATTTTGAAATAGGGCACAGGAGTACACAAATAAGGGTACGGCTATATTATAATGTGCAAATAAGTTTTTGTACCTCTGATTTTATTTGTTTGCACTTTAGTTTCACTCAGTATGATGTCTCATTTAGGAATCAGCATGTTCTCTCTTTAGAAAGATTACTTATGGGAGGTGGAGATGTATGGCGATCACTTCTCATGTAAATAAGCCATGCCAGGCCTATCTTATGGCTCAAAGAGAGAATCTTTTGTTGATGATTCTAATTTCACATGACTATTCAGCATTGTCACCTGGAGACAGGGCCATCATTTTGAAATAGGGCAGAGGAGTACACAAACAAGGGTACGGATATATTATAATGTGCAAATAAGTTTTTGTACCTCTGATTTTGTCTGTTTGCACTTTCGTTTCACTCAGTATGATGTCTCATTTAGGAATCGGCATGTTCTCTCTTTAGAAAGATTACTCGTGGGGTGGAGATGTATGGCCATCACTTCTCATGTAAATAACAGGTTGGGGTTTGAATGTAATCTGTTGCTGGAATTCATAGATTTCTCTGTTTTCATCAAGTTCATCCTCTTCTTATCTGTAGTTAGAAGGTGTCTATCATTCTTCTCAGCTTGCTCCATCTTGGCTCATACTAGTTGAGGTGTACATTTTCTATTCCTTCTGATATACAGTCCTGTTTTACTTTGTCCTTTAATGAATATTTGTGTGCGTATGATCACTCTGTTAAAAGTTTAGAGCCAACTGCTTCTTGAATAAATGCACCAAGTTATTATTTTGTAGGAGACTTGAATCATCACTAAATTATTTGAGATGGATGTTTTGCTTCTTAATACTTGTTCTGTGGGATAGAGAAACACTTCAAGCTGGGGTAAAGCATGCCTGTACATTGTATGGTGTTGTAGATTGATGAAACAGTGATCTCCATGTTTATTCAAACTTTTCTCATATGTTGAATTCTAACTTTCTGCCGCCTCAGCCAACATTTACTTTTAATGCTTCATAATTTTAGCACCGATTGCATTTGGGGATTTTCCATAATAGCCCTTCTGAAAAGCAGGGATAAAGGTTGCTGCCGTTCCCTTAATCAGCCCTCAATAAAAGACTTCAAAAGACACTTACACTTGACATATCTACCTAGAAATTTAGAACATTGTCCATAACCTCCGGAAACTAGTAACGTAGCATTTATCTTATCTAGATTGGGTTCTGGATAAATGAAGTTTATCCCCATAATTTTGTTTCTTCTCAACCTTTACCCTGGAACTTACTTTTATTACTAACTTGTTGGTTCTAGTATTACTGACTAAATTTCTGGTTTGCATTATTCTCAGAATTACGAGAACGTAGAAGAATACATATGCAAAGCATACAAAGGAACTCTGCCTCAGGTTTGTGGAAATCTAATGAAAATCCAGTCTTCGTCAAATGAAAAAGGAAAAGAGGATGGTAATAGGTTTTGCTTGAAGGATATTTCAGTAAGCTCCATTTAGAACCTTACTTGGGGAAATGAGAGCTACAATTCTAAACATAGGCTATATGCTATATATGGATTGTTGTAATTGAAAATAGAAAAGCGTTGTATACCTGAACAAAGAAGCATTCACGGGAGCACTTGGATAACTTGCAAATTAAATAAATACCCATTACTGCAAGGAAATAACCTCCACCTGATTCAAGCATTTACTTGGAGCCCTTCAGACCATAGAGGTGAAGTATCTATCCTGCATATAAAATCAAATCAAACCTCAAATTTAAAAGAAACAAACGGTGTATAATTAAATCATCACATCTTCAACAAAATTTATTGTAAATACTTTTAAATGTTTAGTTTAAAAATAGTTACATATTTTTCGATGCTTCGCAATATACAATAAATCATCACATGTTATCATAAATAAGTTTTGAACTGTTTTATATTGAAACATTCATTGATATCTTTTAATACCTCATACTATACACGAATTATGAGATTTTGGATGGAGATAAATGTCCCCATTTAAACAATATTTGACCTTAAAAATATATATGATATACTCATCTTTTGGCAAGCACAATTAACTTTCAATTCACACAAACCCACACACACACATGAAACCGAATAATAGCAAATCTTGGAAGTGTGGTATTAAAACGATTTTAATTCTAACCCACCCATTTTTACTACAAATGTGATAATAATGAAGCTTGGAAGGGTGGGTGGGTTAAAAGTAAAATAATTTTGAAAGCATATGCACACAAAACTTCTCAATATAATTGTGTTGTATAGTTGAAATAACATTATAAATACATTGCACATTGCAAACCCCCACTCCCAAAATGAACTGGTCAAGAAAGCTACATGTTGATGCACCGTATGTGTATATTGGAAATAGAGTGTAATTATTTGGCCTTTTTTTTTTGACTGAGATCTTGCAATTTACTCTGATAAGACTTCTAAAACAGTCTACATTCTCTTTGATGCAACTTTTATAGACAGGTGGTGGGAGGGGCGTGCCCCACTTTATATGTGAATATAATAGAAAACTTTGACCTTGTGTTGAGCAACAACAGAATTTTTACCATCATGGATTAGCTGTGTGCTAAGTTTGAAGACAAGATGGTAACACTCCCTAGAAGGATAACTTATTGCGAAGACTGGAATGTAGAAGTCTCTTGTAGCTCAATGAAAACATACAATCCATACTCCCTACCTTTGGCTATCTAAGGCATGCAGAATTATTGAATTCTCATACCTTTCGGTGGCACTGAGTTTCAAACATGGGTTGATTCGAAATACATAACAAGAGTGACATTGACATCTATTTGGAGCCACCAAAATGGAAATGCATCACACAACGGGACCAAGTTGTGTACTATTACATTTCATGTGATTCCTGATAACTTTCGGGTTGTTTTTTGCGTTGCAAAGAGTTTTTTTGTGATTAGTTCATATGGTGGCACAAAATTGATGCAACTACGATGCTAAACCAACTTCAAATGCAATCAACACCATGTTTTCCTTGCTTTTGGTTTTTTTGGGTGGGTCCCATATATACCTTTCAAGCATAATTTTCATTTCACCCTTGTCATTTTGAGATATGGAAAGAAGTGAAGGAAAATGAGTTGACTGTTGTCTTTAGAGGAGTTTAAGAAGGCAAGTTTATTATTTTATTATTATTTGTAGATTGATTAAATATTAAGAAATTAGCTAGTTAATATTATAATATATTAGTTGTTATAATGTTTGTCGATAAATTAAATATTCATTATTTATTAGTATTATAATGTTAAGTTGAATGATAGGGTTTACAATTCTAGGTTTAGTGTTTAGGTTTCCATGATTGTTGTTACAAGTGTTGTAAGCATTTGTTGACGAGTGAGGATAAGTACTTCAGATTTGTCGTCGTTTAGCCTATATACCGTAGTAAATATTCAATAATCCACCTTAATGTTATTTGTAGATACATATGATCCAAAACTAAATTCATATGTACTTTTCAAGTTATTCTTCAATGGTTTGCAAAGAACAATAATAAAAAAACATAAACAAATGAAATAAACATTACTCATAGCTCAATCTTTAGATTGTAATAGTGTTTTTGGATAAATAAAATCTATTTAGTTATGGTTTATTAGTAATGAAAGGAAAGTTACTTTTGTACCAACTATTTTGTCTCGATATAACAACTTAATGAGAATTAAAGTAAAATTCGTGTAAAATTGGAGACACTAGGGTAATAAGGTACTATTAGGAAAATTAAGGTCAAATTATATTAAAACAAGTGTAAAAGTGAGAAGTTTTGGACAAATTGGAGAAATAAGGGAAAATAGTGAAAACTTGGAGAAATAAGGGTTAATTAAATAAATTGAGTAAAATTAGGGTGAGAAAGTGAAAATGAAGAAAACATTGAAATGAATTAAATATTAAGGAAATTTGTATAAAATTGGAAAATTATGGTTAAATTAGGGTAAAGATAGTGTAAAAGTAAGGAATTAGTGACAAATAGGGATTTTGTAAAAATAAGAGAAAAAGTGAAAATTTGGGAAAATTAGTGTAAAATAAAATTAATAAGGAAATTAGTGACAAATTGAGGTAACTAGGGGAAATCATGAAAGTTCGGGAAATGGAGGTAAATTTAACTAAAATATAGTATTACGATATATTAGTGCAAATGAAGAAATTATGGAAATAAGTGAAGTATTAAGGAAATTAGTGTAAAATTAAGGAGATTTAGGTACAAATTGGGAACTAATGGCTAAGTGAGAGTAAAATCAAATAAATTAGTGTAAAATTGGGGTAAATTAGAATATAAAGGGTAATGAAGGAAACACATATTAAACAAATTGGTGTAAAATTGAGGAAATTAGGGGAAAACATGGGTGCAAAAATGAAAATATGATCATAGCTAATGCTAATAAATCTGAGATAAATGAAATTAAATAAATGAACATAGGCACTTTCACTTGGTTTGTACGAAATGTGTCTGTCACCGATCATTGATGTTAGGTTAGATTCGGTGTATGGGTGCCAAGACATGTTTGGTAGACTCATTTTGGAGAGATGAAAAATAGATGATTTTTGGATTTTTTTTGCAAAAACAACTGTGACTACTATATAATTCATTGTAATGCCAAGATTCTAGTGATTCTTCCGACTTGTCAATAGGAGCTACAATTGCAAAGATATTGTAATTATATAGAATAGGAGAATTTTTTTTGAAAGTCAATGTTTTTGGTTTGGAAGATATAAATAAGAGTCAAAATCCTTAATTTGGTGGATGCATTCAAATGATTTGTTATTTTGAGGCTATAAGGGAATCTTTTTGGTGCAACAAGACGATATGTCAAGAGGACAAAGGTGAATATAGGGGACCTCTATTGGGGCCAACTATAACAATCATATTAAGTCGAAAGGGGTAGCTTGAGTTTTGTTTTAAAATTAGGGTTTTTACAAATTGTAATTGATCTAGGGGTAATAAATGATGCCACACAATTGTGTGTCATAACTTGATCGATGACATTGTACATGTGGAAAATTGAAACATGGATGATGAGGTTATGTTAGATGGATGATGCAATACACAAATGATAGATGAGTGATGCATTACGTTGAAAGGCCGATGAAGCATGAATTTAGATTATGGTCAATGACATTTTCTCGATTAAGCGATGTAGTATAATTCGGAAGATCGCCACCTTTGTATCATCAAGATAGATGATATTGTTAAGACTTTTAGAAGTGGCCGATGACAAAGGTCAAGATGGTTTTTGTAGGTGCAAATTTATAATTTTGCTTGATTTAATATTTGTTTAAGAGTTGACTAATTACCTAGCGGTGTTTAATTTTTGCATGTTATTAGGAAATTATCAAATGTTGACAATGCTTGAGATATTAGTTCATGTTTTGGAGGTATTATAGAGATGTGGAGTCTTATTAAATATAGATTGTCTTATGATCTTCATGGAATTTTCATAGATGCACACAAATACCTTCGGGTGGTGTGGAGGTCGATATCACCTTGTAGGATGTTCATGTTATATTGTGGTTGTTGGTGAGGGTATGTCCATGATCTTTGATATCCCGAGAGACTAGGTAAAGAGGAAGGCATTTGTCCGATGGGCCACAACCTTAGATCGATACTACTCACATTTATGTATTGTGCATCTCACAAGTGTACATATAGTGTTGATTCTAAATAGACAAAAAGTGATTATTGGGTTGACAATAACATGTGTTTTGTGTCACAAATCGAAGTATTGTCATTAATTTATATAGACAATAACTTTAGAGTAGGGTATTTTATACATGGGTGTGTGCATTTAGGGATAATTGTGCCATGACATTTACACCACGGTAGAGAGCATATGATGATATGGTTAGTCATATTGTTTTTGCATGGATATACAAGCGCCATGTATAGGATAACATAGACACCACTATTGATTGTAGAACATTTCCCTCGATTTAGGAATTGGGCTTGAGGATCCTTGGCAAGATCTCTCGGTTGGGTACCCAAGATTAGATATAATGCATAAAGGGGATATAGTATGGACTCCACATATAAGTTTAACATATGCATGGACCTCTTGCCATCTACATTAGGAACTCATAGTCTTATAAAGCTCACATGACATTTTTCTTGGATGGAGCTACACTTGTGTGCATGAGTTCCAATCTAGTTTGGGTTAGCACATCCAATGACACCAATGGACTTGCCGCATACTAGACAAGGCATTCTAGGGAACCGCATGGGGAGTATGAGAGGTACCATGGCTATGCATTCCAATTTTGAGGCATCAAAGAGCTTCTCAACAATGAGGGAGAAGGAAGAGGTATAGAGTTTGATTTGCACCCGATGAGGTAAGGACAATAGAGGTAGTGACGATAGGAGATGCGCATATGTTGGTGTAGGCAACAATTTCAACAGAGGAGGTTGCCTCAACTAAACAAGGAACATATGAAAGATCCCAATTATGGGGTAGGAGTGGGTATTGAGGAGACACATGGAGGTTACCTGGTGTAGTACTTGAATTTTGGTTCGAGCACTTAGTAATATGTCATTTGGAACTTATTTTGACATTTATCCCATTTATACATGAATTATCAATTTAAGGCACCCTCCTACAATATCCCACATCCTATATGACAACTATTCTCTAGCCCAACTCCTTAGGAATCATGTACATGCTACACACATTTATGCAGACTTCACTTGTCTTTAAATTGATTCATTTTGCACCTTGATAAGTTCGTAGCTTGGGACATGTTTGGCCACAAACTTGTCCAACTTCCATGAATCTATCCCTTGCACTTCTAACAATCACTTTTTCTAAAGGGTAACTTAGATTTAGTTGGCCTATGTGGTTCTTTTGGGTCGGTTGAGCAAGAAATCTTTGGGATGATCACATATATATACACATCCACCCTAAGCTATTAGTGACATCTAGGGATCCTCTACTCTCTCACACTAAGAAGGTCAAGAGAAAACATGAATAATTTTATTCCTTAGAGCACCCATGACAACGAAAAATTGCGTACTAAAATTTGAAGTCATCAATATTGTTGACCTAGATAAACCATGAGCAAAATTTGACGTCTGACAAGCACACATTGCCAAGTGTTAGGGATGTAACAAGGGATCCATCTTGATTGTTTATTCTATATGACATGTGTCTAATAATATGTTTGGGAGAATTACATGTGGCTTGATCTGTCTTTGAAGTTCTGACATGTAAAACAATGCCCATCACATCAGTAAGGGTGTGGTGAGGTAGCCCAGACAAGTTGTTACTAACTACTTTGTAGGTCTCAAGCACATGGGCTAGGGTTTCAAGAAAGGAGAGGCCATATCTCATCACAACAATGTCATTGCAAAAATATAAACCTAGAAATTAGATCCCTAGACATATGCAAACTAGATCCTTATATTCAGATTGAGCGAGCAAATCTAGAGGACATGATTGTGGCCTTAAGAGACAGGTTCGATGTCGAAGGTGTCTAGATACTCGTGACCCTATCTTGCTCACCATTATAGGTCTTGAGATTTCTAGAGCAACTTGACAAAATCTTGATCCTCTTTTATACACGTTTTGAGTGCTTTGTCACATCTTCTACAAGCATAGTTTGGTTCCTTTCTCTAACCCTAAAACCGTAACTACATTTTATCGTATTCTATTTTGCAAAATCTATTAACACAAACAAGAGCAACATAATTTAGGATTGTTATAACTATTTATCTTAGTTTTGAATTATCATTATTCCACAATGTGTAAAATTAAGACTAAATCTTAATTTTGTATTACATTTTGGTGAATTCATTTATTTATTGAATTGCACAACCTAGGGTTTCAATCTTCACCCTCAAGGTGTTACATTTAGATCTGATTTTTCTTAATTTATGGCCTTTTGCTTTATTCCATTAGTTTTGTCTTAGGGTTAAGTTATGACATTAGAATTTCCCATGCTTTTCTATGGTTTAGTTTTTACGATTTACCATGTTTGCTAATCCCTAAAGTACCTATGGATGATACTGATAGATTATTTTGATACTAAATAAAAACCCATGATTTAGGATGTTAAAGAATATGGATATGAGAATAATAATGAATTGTACATTGAATCTTACTCTTATTTTGGTAGTTCACATAACTCTACCCCTTCTCCTAAGGTTACTCCTCGTATGGCACAAATAATTATTAGGCGTGATCTTTATATGGTAGGTTTCCCCTCCTTTATATGACATGTTAAACCAAGTTACATCCACTAGCTCCTCTCTAAGCTTGTTCGATCCCTAGATGAGCCTTAGGGGCACCTAGGGATCCTTTAGTCTCTCACTCTAAGAAGGTTAAGAGAAAGCATAATCATTCCATTCCTTAGAGCACCCATCACACGAACAAATTATTGAAATATGAAGTCTTCTATATTGTTGCCTTAGATCAACCATGATCAAAATCTAAGTGTGAGGGCCATATTAAAGGCTCCGTCTTTATTATTTATTCTATATCACATGCATCCCATCATTGATTGGAGATGACTACATGTGGCGTTATCCCTCTTTAAAGTAGTGGTATGTAGTGCAACACTCATCACATTAGCAAGGGTATGGTTATACGGTCCAACCTAGTAATTACTAACTCTTTTTAGGTATCAATCACAAGGGCTAGGGTTTCAAGAAAGGAAAATCCATATCTCATCACACCATTGAAAATCAAATCCTTAGACATAGGAAATCTAGATGCATGCGTTCGGATTGAGGGTGCATATTTAGAGGATATGTTTGTAGCCTTAAAAGATGGGTTCAACATTCAAGGTGTCCAGATACCCATGAACTGTCCTACATATATTTTTGCGTCTTGAGATTTTCAGAGCATCTTGAAGACATATGGATCCTCTTTTGTACACATTTTGAGCACTCTATCACATCTCCTGTGAGCATAGTCTAGTTCTTATCTCTAACCCTAAAACCCAAACTACACTTTATCATATTCTAATTGGAAAATTTGTTGAAAAAGCATAATTTAGGAGTTTTAGGGTTGTTTGTCTTAGTTCTAAATTATCATTATTGCACAATGTAGCAAATTAGCAATAAACCTTGATTTTTATTATATTTTGGTGAGCTTCTTAGTTATTGAATTGTGCAGCCTAGGGTTTTAGTCTTCACCTTTAGAGTTTAAATTTTAGTTCCAATTTCCCTTGATTTTAGGGTCCTTCCCTTTATCCCATAAGGGTTTGGCTTAGCATTGAGTTATGGCATTGGAATTTTCCATTCTTGCCTATGGTTTACCTCTACGATTTACCATGTTTTCCAAATCCTAAATCATATGTAGATGATATAATGCATTATTTTGATGCTAAAAGAGACAATATTCAAGATACTAATGAATTAGAATATGAGGACAATAATGTATTGTGTAATGGATCTTGCTTTCTTCTTGGTAGTTTGCATCTCTCCCCTTCTCCCAAGGTTACTCATAATATGAAACAAATAGAAACTAGATACAATCTCCCCTTATATGGTAGAGTTCTCCCTCCTTTATATGACACGATGAACCATGTTACATCCACTAGATACCCTCTTGAGTTTGTTGAATTCCTCTACAAGCCTTCATGTAATACTATTTCGTAAGAAAATTTGACTCTTTAAAGTGTATTGTTGATGAGCTTAAATCCCAACTTGCTCTCATGAATTTACAATTAAAATAATTGTATAAATTCATGTCAAGTAAGAAAATCCCTTTACACAAAAAAGTTATGTATTATGAGGTTAATCATTCATGTGCTCATATCAATTTGTAACCCCATGCGGAAACATATCTTAATTCCAATACTAGTATGCCCATATACCAACCAAGTGCTATATTAAGTTGCTTGAAAAGGGGTTGCTAACATTACCCCTTAATTATTTTCGTCCCATATGCTAATTAAAACAACAACTTGGTAAACCATTTTATGGATGTCATAAAATTAATGGACATAGTACAAATGAATGTTGTGTTTTGTAAAGTAGGATCAAGAGCCTTGTTGATTATGGCCACATTAAAATAGATCAAATCGGTATGAAGTTATGAAGTATATAATCTTGAGTGTCAAAACAAGAAGTTCATATTGAACAAACATCCACACTAATAGAACCAACCATAAATCATATTAAAGAAAAGGAGAGATCAATAGAGGATTTTGGGGACATTCCATTGTGCAACATAATAAGACAAGTGAGCACGTCAATGATGATAGTAAGGATAAGGATTCACAACAAGAGGATTATATACCCGGTGCTTTAAATCAGCAATTCACATGATTATGTTGTGATGTCACCTTAAACAGTACTCAATTACTTTACCCTCTTAAGGATTATTATAGACCCTTGACAACTAAATCACATATAAAACTTGAGATGATTATAATGTAAAATCAACTTCAACATGACAACCATTACATCCATACTTTGCTAGATCCAACTAAAGCCGCATTGCAGAAAAAGCAACATACATTGCACAACATATTCAACACATATCGATCTTTCCTACTCTCTTCTCAACAAAAAGAAGAAGTCACGAGAATAAGAAGAGAGTAACACAAACTATTAACGATGATGAGAATGATGATATTGATTTCAACTACGATGATGAAGAATGCGTACGGGATGAAATTAATTGGCTAAACTTGATTTTTCATTAGTTGTACCATGAGATAATAAAGTTGATTCAAATTTATTTTCTCATCACTTATTTAACATAGGCGCTAAGAAACAATTATCTAATTTCAATAGTGATCCATCTACACAAGTTTTAGAGATAACACAAGTTTCAACAATCGCTTATAAGCAACCACAACTCTTATTGTAAAATAATAAGCAATGGTTAATGGGGACAATTTTACGGAAAATGTGCCTCTACATCAATGTGTCACATATTTGGTCATGACATATGCACATTATGCACCAAAGGCTTCTAATTTATGGATATTTCAATAATATCAAACGCATGTTGACACAAATGACAAACTTGAGTGCACCAAAATTATTGTATAATGTTTTAATTTACCTATTAGTTTCAAATTTATATTTTACAAATCTAACCAAATTATTTTCATTGCGACATTCATCACACAATTGATTCCTTATATGTATGCAAATTCATCTTATCACATTATCTACAACCGCCTCGATCCAACCTATCTTATCACTTTTCGAGGTGACCTTCGTAACCCATTTAGCCTCGGTATCGATAGATAGTTGATCCTATTCCTAGAAAGATCCGACAACACTCACCTATATCATTAGTCTTGATTGAGCTTTGACAATGTCTTTTCCTCGAGTTCAACATGTGTTGCCAAATCATGTGTGACATGCAATAGTTCTACAACCTTATGAGTGTGATGCATGCGGGGCACTAATGCACTCTCCCAATACATAATGGATGCCACAAGTTATTATGACTATTCATGACCCGTGACTTGAGTATGCACATTCTCCTAGCACCATTAACCATAGTTACCGCATTGCACAACAATTGCTTCTTAGATTATGACAATGATTCAAACATTTCTCCCACTATGGACCGTAATGTCTTATTATCACACCTCTCAATACATGACCTCTATATGATCATCCCATTGATGGGATCATAGGATATTCCTCATATGTTTCCCTTATTCACAATTGACTATACAACTTATTATGCATAGTTCTTTGTAACATACTTTTCTTCTACTTTTAACGACAATGGCTTTTACTCGACTTTACATTACTCATTCTTCGACACATAGTAAAGGCGTTGACACCTAAGTATTATTTGATGATGCAACACATTCCACATTTTTGATGTGATTGTTGAGGTAATCATACAAACCATAACCCATCCCCATTCTTCAATTGTATACAACGTATGGCCCGGGGTCCCCAATGTATCTTAGTTTTAATCATAAATTCAAATAATCAAACAAATATTTGAAAATTCAAATATTCTAAAAACACAACTAGGACCTATATGTGAATTGTTTTGTTATTACATAGAATCGAGATCTTTGGTGTTATCATGCTTTAACTCTCACATATCTACTTCTCTATGCACTTGATTTTACTTGCATGCACACATTAGTTGTAAGATAGACCTTTTCTACTGAGACATACACATATTTTTCATGACTTCCTAAGTCTTACACTTGGGGTAATCTTCCACATTTGAGGCATGCCTATGTTAGTGACATCTTATACAAATCATTTTCATGCTATATATTTTATACTCTTGTCTCATTAGTGATATAGAGCTATTTACTATATATCTTGCACTAACTTGTACTTCATGACATTTGCTTTACTCTAGATACTTGTAATTTGCTACAATTGATTATTACATTTCTTGTTTCTATATATTGAATTTGAATACTCCATGTTTGCTTACTTGTTTTTATGACATCTTTCTATACTAATTTATCATATGTATTCTTGCACATACTTAGCCGATTAGTATGGATACAAGGATCGTGTAAATACATCATGTTTACTTTATGATTTACTTTCTATCTAGTACCACTATTCTATGATTCTTGTCGACATGACTATTCTATGCTTATTGTTTGGCGTGATTGTTTTATGCTTATTATAGGGCATGAATGCTCTATATCATTCGACACATGTTTGATCTATATACTATATGACACTTCTATGCTCTAGGTTCCATGGTTCTATATGTAAAATGATTATTTACTACATAATTCTAGACACGAAATCAAGCATGTACTACTTACATCATGCCTCTAAGTATGTTATTATATGCATGATTCCTAAGTAAGAAAACTAGACATTAACAACACTTGTTTTGCTTTTACATTGCTTTATCCTTTTGATACTCTTATCATTTGCTTTTCTCGAATGAATACTTTACTTTTGGACATTGGAAAACATGTGACTCAACTTTGTATTTTTTTGTTATATCCTCTGAGCATCCTGGAAAATACCACCCATTAGCTGTCCCCTTTGGGCACTTATGTCATTTTCCTTCTTTTCTCAAATTTGAATTGTCACATCATTTGTTATCTTTTTAAAAATATTTCCCATCACTTTGGGTCAGCCTTTTTGGTTAATGACAAAATTCAAACAAGGGAATCATTTATATACACAACTTACTCACTATTATTAGGGGATATACAACTTGGGCTATTATTTACTATCTACTACTTGGGAAAAGAGCAACATTCAAGAAATGCATTTGGGATGCATTATTCATTGCATAGGAGGGACTATTTTTGAATTCCATCTCACACATTTATTTTGGGGGCAAAGTAGTTGTATCCCTATCTTGGTGTGATTGACACAAGGGAAACCTAGCTTCAAGGGACACAATTCAATCACACACACACTAGAACTACATAGAGTCTGAAATATAGTATAACGCTCAGTGACAATCACATTTGGGTGATCACGAGGTCATTCGAATCAAACATATGCATTATTTATTTCATCTAATGTTTTCTTGAGCCTTTTGTAGGTAGCTAGGGTGTGTTTTCTGATTCGAAAAGTGCGATAACAATAAAACCATACAACGAAGTGGATGTGACAAAAAGAGAAAGGAAGAAGATAAGTTCAAACCCCGAGAAGATCAAAACTAGAGCATTCACTAGGAAATTAATGTCCAATTAAGACACCAACGCCCTGTGGTCATGTCCTTATCTAGTGGTCTTGCCAGAAGGAGTTTTAGATCCTTGTTTTCCAGAAAAAGCATATCTAGTCTAGATCTAGCATGTTCTACTCATTTTACAACCTAGAAATAGTCCATATATGTCTGAATACAAGCTAAGTCACTCTTATCTCACTATTATTTACCTTGCTTGTTTCTTGCATGATAAATCTTACTTGTTATTGTTATATCCATTTATCTCAATCCTCTTATTAAGATTTAAATTTCAGTTAAATCATTTAGTGAACCCAACCCGAGCACACCCTTTATTAGATCTACTTGTTTATTAACATGGCTAACACCTCTCATGAATTTACTATTGCAAATCTTAATGACCTAAATGCATACATTCTTGATCATCTTGAGAACCTACATCTCCTGTTATTTTCTTCTTGTGAAGAATCTCAAAGGGTCTCTATATCCACCTCTTCAGACACTAATGTCATCCACACTATAGTTCCTACATCCTTTATTCCATCCTCCTCCCCTCTTACCAATGCGGGGCATCCACTAGCCATGTTCTTATTTCTACACCTCACACCCACCTTTCTTCCCCCATCATTTCCCATATCCAACCTAACACTTCTTCAGACACCCATGCCTTAGAGTCTTTGTATCATGATTTGCAGCTCAAATTCATCAATTGCAACATGCATCTTCCTCTTCTTCTCCATCTCTTGATTCTTTGCTTCTTCTTCATAGTCCTCTTGCACCCGAGGTTTCTTCTTATCCACTTCCTTCCAATTTTTCCTCACTTAAGTTTCCTCTCTTTGATGGCCATGGATATCCCCAAGAGTCCCTTGATCATTTCATGTTGCATGCTTGGATTATGCTTGTGATGACACATTATTGACCAAGTTGTTTCCTAGGAGCTTACAAGACTATGCCTTGTGATGGTTTTATGATTTTCCTTTGCATTCTATTCAATCTTTTACTCCTTTGACAAATTTTTTTCTAGCTCACTTTTCTATGAATATTGGAACAAAAATATCATATGCACAAATGGCCAAAATGAGGCAAGGAACTAATGAACATCTTAGTGACTATGTTTTACGTTATAAGACTAATCTTTCTAAAATGAACAATGTCTTGGCTAAATCTAAATTGCAAGATATTTTTATCCAAATCCTATTACCTCCTTTGTAAGAATGTGTGCTCTTTGACTCTTTTCACTCTTTTGATCATCTATGTCATACTCTCAAAAATCATGAAATCAAGTTACTTTCTTTGGGCAAACTTAAATATGGTGCTAACATTTCCAATCAATCTACTAACAAGTTCCCAAGAAAATCCACCTTTAAGAGCAAGCCTAGTGAGTCTAAGCTTATTTTCAATGCTATATCTCAACCTACGAAGTTCCAAGTGCAACCCATGGCTCACACCTTTACTAGATTGCCATACCCACCACATATGTTGTTGTCTCAACTCCTAGAAAGCAATCTAATTTCTCTTAAGCTCCTCTTGAGTTAGATCCTAATAGGCCTCATGGAAATAAATTTGATGAACATGCACATTGTGATTACCATAGATGGAATCATCATTCTATAGACATGTGTTTCAAGCTTAGACATTTAATCCAAGATCTGATTGATAATCATGACATTGAGTTTCTGAATATGCTATTTCTAAATCTACTAATGACAATGGAAAGCTTAAAATTTTCAATGATCCACTACCTAAGCATGAAAAATTAACTCATCAATCCTCTTTAAATCATGCTTATCATTTTGTTCCTCCTCCTTTATCTTCAGATCATCCTCTTGGATTTCTTGTTGGTACTATTGATCTTCCTCCACCTGTCATTTATTTTACTGATGTTGATTTTCATGCCTCTTTTTCATCGCATAGATTACATATTGATGCTTCTATTGGTCCTCATGTTATTAACAATGTTATGGTGCATCCTACTTATAAGTGCAATGCATGTTCAATATCTTTCTTGCAAGCTATCAAATTTCCATTATCTTAGATGACCCATAGATCACCTACTTCTCATGGGCATGTCATTCTCCTTATCATTGTTGGGCCCCTCACTATCTCTATGCCTTTCATTGTTGGATCTCTGACTAAGTATTGTGACATGGTCTTAAGACTCCCTTGGATTAGAGCTTCTAAATCTGTGCCCTCCATAGTTCACTTATGCCTTAAGTTTATACATGAGCATCACGTTATCACTATTCAAGGCATCCCACCACAGGACTCCTTTGTCATTGGATCCTATCACTGATACACCTACAATTACTTATAGCATTTGTGCACCTACTCATGCATCTCCTCATGATAGCCCCACAACTTTGACACATACTCCTCTAAAATCTAGAGCTCTTACCATTCCTAGTGCTACTTTTACACATACACCTATATCTCCTCCACATGTGGCTTCTACTTCTCACTCACGATGGATACATCGGTCTCATAGTCCACCTCATAGGGACATGTCTCCACATAGGACACACACTACCCATGGCACATCTAGGCCCACTTTGCGGTCTCTTTCTCCACATATACTTCCCTATGACCATATAGATTTTGATCATGTTCACATGCGTACCTCCTTCACACTAGCAAATAGTGGGCCCTTGCCCCCTATCCTCATTGGATATATCATCGTGGCATTCACACTTGGGGGCATACTCCCCCTCTTGCTACTTGATGACACACTTTTGTTCTAGGTTCAAACACGAATGTTGAGGGCACACTTACCTACATGGACCTCACCTTACACACATATGTTGGGGACAACCTTTCTTTCCTCTCTTACTCGTAACATTTCATTTAAATAGCTACACAAATTCATAAACATTAGCCTAGATCTGGATTGGATGTATTCTTGCTCGCTTATTGTATTCTACGTTTAAACACAGATATTGAAGGCACACTCACCTACATGGACCTCACATTGCACACATACACTGGGGATAACCTTGCTCCCCTCTCCTAGTCATAACATTTCATTCAATTAATTACACAAATTCAAAAACATTAACCTAAATCTTGATTGAATGTATTTTTGCTTGCTTATACTATTGTATGTTGCACATTGTTTACCATGTTACTTTGATTCATAGTATTCTGTATCATTTTTCCATACAAAAATGTGTGTTCACATGGTACTCTTGAGGTGAATGCATGATACTCATAGGCTATCACATGATGTATGATGTTTGCACCTTACTCTCTACCGGTCCCACCGAGGCTCTTGGGGCATCTAACTTTCCCATTTTTCTATATTTAGGTTATATCATTGCAATATCTACTACTTTCAGCTATATACATTGTGACATACTATTAATTTTTCTAATATGCTAATGGGTGCTTCATGTGAAGCATTTGTCTCACAGACTTACTTCCAACAATGGTTATCTAGTTTACTTGTATCTTGTCTATGTTGGTGTCTTGATTGTCATTGTTTGCGGGCTATGCCCTATGCTTGATTGTGTGTTTTACTTCTATAACCTTAAAGGATTCACGTGTGTTACGACATCCTGAGTGGTGTCCCATGTATTCAACTAGCTAGCTATGCGTCGTGTCTTTTTCCATGTTATTGTGTGATTTGTTTTGTTTCTATTACATCATGTCATGCTTGTTTGTGAATAACACTTTTTGTTAGCCTTTCCCATTATTTTGCATGCGCCATGGTAGTTACCATGCACATTCCCTATTCCCCTTGTAGGAGTTCTATTTCAAATGTGCACATCAATTTTAACTTTCCTCATTTGGGCCACACTTGTCTTGGTTCATCTCACACACCCCAAATGAGTGGGAAAAATCATTGGGTGATCATTTCACCCTCTAAGAAGTCAAAGAACAAACACATATTGGTACACAACAAAAACATAATAAACAAGAGATAAAAATAGGTTCAGATTAGAATTGGGCCAAAATTATAATAGGGACAAAAGCACCCAATATAGATAGGAGATGGTGCTAGTGTCCCACCTAGGCGGTTCTGTCTTTGGGGTAGAAATAGGTACAATACATGATCAATAGGTTTATAGTGACAAATTTCTCTAAAATCCAGAACATGTACTAAGTTACGGAGTTACTATCGAGCACAATAGGAACAAAATCAATCGCAAGCTACATACTTTGAGAAAAGGAACTAATTACTCTATTTTCTTGGGATCAATAAGGATGACACATAGGGCATATGCAAGACAACAATATTCCTGAAATGATGTGTCATCCCTGACCAATTTCTATTGGGTTTATGACTGTCTATAACAACACTTATCTATGGGGAAGCTTTAACGGTTAGATGGCAAAGCCTATAACTCTCCCAATACTCTTCCCTTGGCGACATGCCGCCTAGAAATCCTCGGTTTATTGATATGAAACTTAAATTCTCGGTTTGGCGACAAGATGCCTAAATCCTCGATCTTATTCCATTCATTTACAAGGCAACAAACATATGTGAACAATTTAATCTATTCTCTCATGACATTCAGGTGTATTTATCCTTGATTTACTTGTTTTTCAATACATATTTTTTATTTTAACATTTACTAAGTTAAAGTTCAATTTCATTTATCACAAGCATTGACTGCACTTATCTTCTATTGCAGGTCCGATCTTACTCCGACAAAAGGAAACACACAAATGGAACAAGAAGCAATCTCAAGTACAAGATGCTTAGGTAAAGGTAATATTCAAGGAACAAACACATGCATCATTTCTACTACGCACACAAGGTCACCCTAGGATCATTATCCTCTTCTAGATTCCGTGATAGACATTCTAGAATCTCCATTCGACATGATATCAAGTATAATCCTCATTCGACACACACTATGTTATAACTCCCTTCGGACCACAAGGACACTCCTCCTATCTACTTTATGTTTCGAATATTCATTCACCAACATAAAGTGGGGGAAAATGTAGACACAAAATCATGCACTTAATATTTACATTGTGCCTCTAAGTATGCTATTATATGCACGATTTCTAAGTAAGAAAATTAGACATTAACAACACTTATTTTGATTTTACATTTTTAATCCTTTTGATACTCTTATCATTTACTTTGCTCGAATGAATAATATTATTTAAGACATTAGACAACATGTGACCTAACTCGTATTTTCTATTATATCCTTTGAGGATCCTGCAAGCACCACCCATTAGGGACAAGAGTGCCTAGACACTATTGTTGCCTTTGACGCTTATGTGCTTTTCTCTCCTTTTCTCAAATTTGAATTGCCGCATCATTTGTTATATTTTATAAAATACTACCCATCACTTTGGGTTGGCCTTTATGGTTTTTAATGATGAAATTCAAACAAGGGAATAATATATACACACAACTTACTCACCATTATTAGGGGTTGGACAACTTGGGATATTATTGACTATCTACTACTTGGGAAAAGAAAAACATTCAAGAACTACATTTTGGATGCATTATTCATTACATAGGAGGGGATATTTTTGAATTCCATCTGACACATTCATCTTGGGGGTAAAGTAGTTATGGCTTGCTATCTTGGTGTGTGTGCATAAGGGAAACCTAGCTTCAAGGGACACAATTCAATCACACATACACTAGAACTACATAGAGTCTAAAATGTAGTGTAGTGCTCGGTGAAAATCACATTGGGGTGGTCATCGAGGTCAGTTTGACTTAAGCATATGCATTATTTATTTCATTTAATGTTTGTTTGAGCCTTATGTAAGAAACTAGGGTTTGTTTTACGGAGTTCGGTGGGACAAGAAACCCTCAGTCAAGTGGATGTGACAAAGAGCGAAAGGAAGAAGACAAGTTCGGAGCTTGAGAAGATCAGAACCAAAGCATTCACAAGGACATTAACACCGGTTCAAACACCAACGCTCGGGCGGTCCTGTCCTTATTTGAGCGGTCATGTCCGAAGGAGATTTAGATCCCGAGTTTTCTAGATGAAACATATCCAATCTAGATCCAACCTGTTCCACTCAATTTCCAACCCAGAATCAATCTAGATCTCTCGAATACAAGCTAAGTCACTCTTATCTCACTATTGTTTACACTTTCTTGTCTCTTGCATGATAGATCTTGTTTGTTACTATTATATCTATTTTATTTCAGGTCTTTTGATTAAGATTTAAATTTCCGTTAAATCAATAGTCAAACACCAAATAATCACCCCATAATTAAACACCGAATAATCCACATGATTTATTGTTAATTGTAAAATTATCACAATAATAATTTTATTTTGAAATACTTTATGAGAACTTTAAATTTAGAAAAAGTTGTTAAAATTTGTTTCTGCATGTACCCTAAATTGCACTCCAACAAGTCAAACAAATTCCCGATTTGGAGATACAAATGGCAAGTAGATTGACTTTTCCAATAACCTCGAGACCGATTAGCTTAAAAAGGATGAGTTTTAAATTACACGATTAAGGTTTCATGGTTATCTTCTAAGTTAAGTTGCGAAGGAGGTCAAGGAAATAAGTTACTGTGGTCAATTATTAATTTCTTATTACTAAAGAAGGCATCTCAAACAAAGCTCTATAATTTAAAAGATTAAATTGCACTTTTAGGTTTATAATCTTCACTAAACTTGTCTTATCCTTGAGTTAGAAAGGTCATCCCTATTGAAGTAAAAATGTATGATTGATTAGTGGCCCTTAGATCACATGATCCTCCAACATAGATCATCTAAGATGACCAAAACCCTAAACTTCCTTATGAGGAGGTTATATTTTACTTTTTCTTGTTTTGCTTTCATTTTGCTTTTCTCATTTTGTTTTATGGGTTCATAGATGGAGCTCTAATGGATATCCTACAAGCCCAGTGTGGGTGTATATGTACATAAATATAAAATATCACACATATTCATTACGCTACTTCCATTTTTTATTCCATGTTTGTATCTTGTGCACACACATATTTTTGGGTTATACACATGCACACTCACATGCCTTAAATTGCGACACTAGTTGTGACTTAAAATATGACTCTAGCTAGTCTACAATTATGACTTATTCCATCATTTTTTTACAAATTTAGTGTAACATAAATTATGGCTTATTAATGGTTTCAATTTTGACTTTATTATGACTTCAATTGCAACTTAGGTCTGACTTGTTTTGCAACTTTAGTCATTACAACGATATAAAATATATAATGTTTTTGAACTTCGTTTGTTTAATTATATTATTATATTATGTAAATTTAGTTACGAAGTGTTGATGGTAATGTTAATTTTAATGACACACACACACACACACACACACACACACACACACACACACACACACACACACACACACACACACACACACACACATATATATATATATACATAACAAATGAAAATAAATTTAAGTATAAATTGAATACAAACAAAAAATAATTAAGGAAACAATAATAAATTAACCAAATAATCAAACCACTCAATAATTAATCAAAATTCATAATAATATTATAATAAAAAATAGTTATAGAGTCATGATTGACCCCATACAATATCAGGGTCAACATCCACAATACAAATTCATAATATTCAATGTCAACCCTAAACATTAGGGTCCTCATCTTCATTTCCCCCAACTCTCATCTCTGCCATGTTCATGAGTAACATCACCCTCAACTATAGTATCATTAAAACCTCCACAACCTTGTCTAATGTCCAAATTCCCATTGGATCAACTACGAGATATCTGTTGAAAGATAACCCTAGTAGTGATGTGGCTTCCATTCATTTCTTGAGGCATTTTTCCACTTACTCCCAGGATGATATTGCATGTCCCCTACATAAAATAAAAATAAACCAATGTTAAAAATCTCATAAAAATTAATAAAACACAAAAATAATTTCAAAATCTATTATATAATGAATTTAAATAGAGTACTAGTTACAAATAAGTTGCATGCTTATGATGAAGTTTGGGTAGGTCTACTCCTACTTCCTCAAAAGGAGATGATGTCAATAATTTTTATGATCATAATCAATAATGTCATAAAATCATGTACAAATTTACCATAGTCTCAATCAAAATATGATTTCCAAGAAAACTATATCACATTCCTCTTAGAAGTCCAACAAAACTCAACATAATCTTGTTCCCAAAGTAGATGGATCATACAACCGACTATCAAAAAGTAATGAATGAAGATTGTGAGGTTAAAAATATGTATTCCACTTTGAGAGATACAATAAATCCTAATACATTTGGCCATAGTGTACATAGAATGAATACATCGAATTTGAAAGATGGAGGACACTCAAGAGAGCTACAACTAAGGATACAAACAACAATTATTTGTTACAATTTATATTCAAAGAAGTATGTTAGTCCAAAATGTCCCAAACATGTCATACAAAAATGTAATACAATCCAAATGACATATCTAAATTATGTGAATCTTAAACATGCCTCAATGTAAGGCTATATTTAAAGAGGAATGATAAGAGAGCAAGAGTTCAACCCTTAATTTAGCACTAAGTTAAAATCAACAAGAAATCTATTATAAAGGATGAATTTAAATTATTCAATAAAGTTAAACCCAAAAGGTGGGGCATAAAAAAATGCCACAAATATACTATAAACACCCTCTCTATGAAACTACAGGTGACTGTACATTTCTTAACCCATTGTACAAATATAAGAGAAGACTAAAACTACTCATCTATTGTAAGTAACAATTCTACTAAAGGAGTGAATGTAAATGAAACTCTACAACATGTCTAAGATAATTGATACAACCAATTAGAGAAGAAAATCAAACAATTTGATATATAGTTATAATAAAAAAATGATAGTCATATTAGTATTGGTTAACCACATTTAGTGCAATGAAGGAAGACAAGATCCATATGATTTGGTTATGTGTTATTTGGGAAAAATTGAATTTCTCAAGATTTCCCTTCACCTTATATATTTAATCCCACCATATAGTCATCCTATGGTAATGCAATTATGTAATCAAAAAATAAAATGGACATTTACTAATATCATTCCCAACCATCCAATAGTTTTAAACATCTATAATGATCCTTTCTCAACTAGAGCTTTTATGACTTGATTCATCTTATTCACAAGAACATATATTTCTTCTCAACACATCTCTCATTTTATAACATCCCTGCAAGAATATGCACATAATGATAAAATTTTACTTAAAGCATTCCCATAGAGTCTTACAATCCTTTCTTTAGTTTGGTTGTGTGGTTTACATAGTGGATCATTGATAGATTTCCTATGGAAAAAGAGTAAATTTTAATTAATTTTTAATCAATACTATTACCTAAGATGGTTTTGATAATTTGAAGATGACATGAAAACAAACTAGTGATTCGATCCAAGCTTATGTAGCATGTTTCAAAATCTAAGTACATTAGTCAATGTTTAGCCCTAGTCTCAAAGAACAACACATTTTTTAAAGGCCTATCAACTCCATTTCTTGCTTCAATGATTGGTAAAATCAACGATCCCCTTTCTTAATTAGTAGATAAGATATTACATCATAACTAGGGTACATCACATGGCAATCCCAAACTAGATGAGACCCTTACTTCTAAGCCCATTAAGGATTTCTCATATGCATGTGCTTACATGATAGGGACCCCTACCTTAGACACATATTATAATGCTTCTACCTCAACAATTGTAATTCATTTAACTTACAATAAGGATCATTATCACATAATAAAATGCATGACACCTACCCAAGGATTTTTCAAGTCAATAATAATATTATTATACAACAACATAGATACACCTATAATAACCTTATGAAAATTACTCAACAAGAAGCTAATTAAATTATCAACGACTTGGTATAGGCCACAACATTTTTAATATTACATGTAGGAAGGGAATTTCATAAATACAATGCATTAATGTGCATGGAAAAATAAGTGTTATGCAACATGTGATCACATCAAATATATAATCTACAGAACATTATACTCATAAAAGAACGGAAACTAGAAGAACAAAAATCACCACACAAATATAAAGAAGTACATAAACAATTATATAAACAAGTGCCCAATAGTCCTAAGAAAGAGGAATCATCTAAAATACAAGTTCTATTAAATGAATAACCAATAATCAAAGTCTTAAAAATAAGAAATGAGTTAATCATTTATCACAATATGCTAGCTCTATGGGACATCTTAATCTTCTTATTACAATAGGCCCAAAGGTTATAGATACACCAATTCATGTTATGGCTACTAATGAAAAATTCAATGCAATATCACAACAACAAGCAGTGTGTAACCAAATGGAATCCACCGTGGATAACGAAAATGAACATATTAGTTTTATATATGAGGACTACATGATGACAATTTAAGACGAGATTAATTGATAGCATATAATATTCTTCATACCAATGAGGTAAATTCCATAATGATCATTCCAATAGATCAAGTTCAAGTCTCCAACTAGTGAGGAACAAGTGGTTTCAAGAACATTACAGAAAGTTCAAGCCTCCACATATGGTGAGGAGAAATCCGTTTCTATTATAACATGGAAAGTATAAGTCTCCACACCGAGCGAGCATAAATCAATTTGTATTATAACAAGGAAAGTTCAAGTCTGCACGCCTAGTGAGGAGAAAGTAACACATATCTTATTTGCATAGGTGAAAGTCTCCACACCTAGTGAGGAGAAAGTAACATCCATTTCATCATAACAAGAAATATATATCTCACCCATTCAAGATAAAACATCATACGATGTGAAGCATTACCAATACGTATTCTCAAGCACCAAATAAAAAAATTGTTAGATGAGAACATTGGTTTGATGATTTACCTCTATATCAAAGTGTATCTCATTGGGATTATATATTCACGCACGCACGTGCACGCACATGTGCACACACACATGCACGCACGCATGCACGCATGCACGCACACACACACACACACACACACACACACACATGAGTGCATACACACACACACACACACACACACACACACACACACGCACGCATGCACACACACGCACGCACGCACACACACACGCACACACACACACGCACGCACTCGCACACACACATGCACACACACACACACATGCACGTGTACACACACAACCAATATCCATTATCTTTCATTCATCGCTTAATCAACTAAAAATAATGAATTACGTCATGTGAGCATAATCATCTACGTTATCACCCTACACACCCTCATATGCATCATGTGTTATTTAGCCATGTGTGACACATAGCAGCTTAGGTAACAACCTTGTGGGTGTAAACCTCATGGGACATTGATGCACTTCATTTACATCGAAAGCCTATGGTTACTACAACTACTTGTGACCTATAACATATATTCATGCACTACTAAGGACAATAACACACACTATGATATTGTACATGATTTTATATTAGATTCATGAAGTCATTACCTATTCGCAAGAATGATTACTTTGCATTCTCTTCATCTTGGTAAAGGTCATCCCCTTGAAATGGTAATCAATTATACCTTCCTAGGGATTTTTTCACATTTACTTGTACATAGTTTCATGCACACACATACTCTTAGAATGATTACGAATCATCTACATCTACTCCTCAAGTCCATGATCATGTAGTTACCAGACAATGCATCATATTTTATATGTTTGATGTGATTTTTGAGGGAAATTATCTTATTAAGGACCTCACCCCATATCTTATGCCATTTACTAACTATTCCCTAGGGATACCGGTGCTAAAATCCAATTATTGGTTTTCTCCTTTCATTCTCCTATAGAAAAATATTTATCTACATGTAGTATGGACATGACATTTAATAATGCCTCTGTGGGATCATCTCTCCTGGATAATGCATCAACTACCAAATTTTATTTTCCTTTTTGTAAATGATCTCAAAGTCATATCCCAACATCTTAATGACCCATTTTTGTTTTTCTTTAGATGAGAGTCTTTTCTCTAAGAAGTATTTCAAGTTGTCATGATCTTGTCTTTACCTTGAAGTGACGACCCATGAGATATGGTCTCCACTATTTGATTGCATGAAGAATAACCATCATTTCCTTCTCATAAGTTGGTTTTGAGAGGTTCTTACCTTTCAGCTGATGACTCTCAAATGTAATGTGGCAGCCCTCTTGCATAAGTACTGCACCTATGCCACACCCTGAAGCATCACATTCAATAATAAAGGTTTTGGAGAAGTCTGGGGTAGCAGAACAAGAGTGGTACACATGGCCTTCTTTAGTGATTCAAATGCTTGGGTTGCGGCCTCATTCCAATGAAAAGAGTCTTTCTTCAATAAGGATGTGAGTGGTGTTGCAATTCTACCATAATTCTTCACAAACTGCGATAATAACCCATAAGCCCTAAGAATCCCCTAAGGTTTTTAGGGTTTTAGGAATTGTCCAATCCACCATAGCTTGGATCTTATGAGGATCCACTTTTACACCTTCATGAGACACGATATGACCCAAGTATTCTACCTCTCTTACCCCAAAAACACATTTGGAGGGCTTGGCATAAAGGTGTTGTTGTTCAAGAGTGTCCAATACTTTATTGACATGTTGTAAATGTTCCTCCCAAGTCTTATTGTAGATTAATATATCATCAAAGAATACCAAGACAAACTTCCAAAAAATGGCCAAAATATGGAATTCATCAAACTTTGGAAAGTAGATGGCACATTTGTAAGGCCAAATGACATTACAAGAAATTCATAGTGGCCATTGTGTGTCCTAAATGTTGTTTTATGAATATCTTCATCACAAATTATTATTTTATGGTATCCTGATCAAAGATCTAATTTTGTAAAATAAACAACACCATGTAATTCATCTAACAAATCTTCAATGATAGGAATATGATACTTATCTTTCACTATGTATTTGTTGAGCTCCATGTAGTCTAGACACATGCGCCAACCTTCATTCTTCTTTCTGACCATCACCACTTGGGAAGAATAAGCAATTTAACAATGGTAAATAGTACATTCTTCCATCATCTATTGTATCATCTTCTCAATCTCACTCTTTTGGAGATAAAGTAATGTGAGCAATGAAAACTACAAGTAAATGAAGAAAAACAATAAATAATGCAAACCTTTCTTTATAACCTTCTTGCAAACCTCAAGATGATATTGTTGAAGTGTTACACTTGTTGAATCTCTTGGATTTATTTGATGGTGGGTGCTTCAATTTTAATTCCAAATGGAGGAGGAATTTTACGAGCAAGAGTGAACATGAGGATGCAAATTCAAATGACAAATGTGCATAGATTTGCTGCAATTTCCTAAAACTTCCAAGGATTGTATGAGGATATTTGTAAAGGATATAGCCTGTTATTTATAATGGAAGGAGAAGCTATGGAGTAGATCACGGTTCTTAATGAGATCCTTCTTTTTACCATCACCACTGGGAAGAGTAAGCACTTTGACAATGGTGAATAATACCTTCCTCCATTATCTGTTGTACCATCTTCTCAATCTCACTCTTTTGGAGATAAGGTACTATGAGCAATGAAAACTACAAGTAAATGAAAGATAAACAATAAATAAGACAAACCTTTCCTTATAACCTTGTTGCAAACCTCAAGATGAGATTGTTGAAGTGTTACACTTGTTGAATCTCTTGGATTTATTTGATTGTGGGTGCTCCAAGTTTGCTTCCAAATGGAGGAGTGCTACGAGAAAGAGTGAACACAAGGATGCATATTCAAATGGAAAATGAGCAGAGGTTTGTTGTAATTGCTTAAAGCTTCCAAGGATTGTAAGAGGATTTTTGTGAAGGATATAACCTGTTATTTATAATGGAAGGAGAGGCTATGGAGTGGATCAAGATTCTTAATGAGATCATGAATGCATTTTCCTAAAATAGCCATTGGATTTGGTTATGGTAGTTCAAATGGATTGAATATCCATTGAGGGGCAATGAATTTTTGGTTGGCAATAAGTTTTCATTCGAGAAGGTGGTTGTACGTGCATTATTGTTGCTTCCACCTTTGTAGGATTCTAGAAGTGGAGTGGAATGAGGTAGTTTGACTTGAGTGACTAGGATAGTTGAAGTGGAGTGTGAGTAGATAAATATATTTATTTCTATTTAAATAACTAATTAAATTAGCTAAGGGATGTGAGTGGGTAATTAACTATTTATTTAAATTAGCAAAATTCATAAAGCAAAGATAATTTAAGCATGATAGGAATTAATTTAATTAATTCTAAAAGGATGTAGATGAATTTTAGTGAGATGATAGAATTGATTTAATTAATTCTAAAGGAATATGGATTAACATATTATGTGTTGGATATGGATAACTAGAAATAGGTATGTATTTTTAGGGTGTCTACAATTGTCCCTCTTTAAAGTGTTATTATGAAGTAATATCATTTTAAAGATAGTAGAAACATGTAGATCAATGAGCAGATGATAGGAAACATGGTAGAATTGTGTGATATTCCCTGGTGAAGAATTTAGATGCCCCAACAAGTGTAGATGTTAAGGGATGCCCTCAAGAATATGGGTGACACAACAAAGTGGTGGACAATCACTTGATAGGAAGAAGGAAAATGTGAGGGAGTAGAAGAGTAGAAGAATAATGGGAGTGAGTTTTCTCATAGCATGAGCTTCCATTTAGATAGTGAAAGTTAGAGCAACCTTATTTTGTTGTTGCACAATAGAGTTGTCACCATGATTATGAAAGAATCATGATGTTTAACCCATTATGTGCGTAAACAAACACACACACAACAAGAAAAAGATAAAAAGTAAAACAAACCCAATATACACAGTAGATGTATGCACCATGGCTATAAATGAACCAAGATGTTAACATAATACTTGTAATTGGTCTAAAGCAAAGCAAAAAGGAAATAAAACCCAATGTACATAGTAAAATTATGCATAAATGTGTTCCGGAGTGATAATTAAGCGGATTTGAATGCCTCTAGGGAATGATATATGCAAGGGATTGAATCAGACCAAAGAGCGGAGTAACTACTCCTCATGACATTCTTATTGGATCCTCGATGACAAATGTTCTAAGATCGAAATGGGTTATTTCCACCAAACAAGGATACTGACATGTAAGGGATAAGATGATTTGTTGTGATAGTCATAAGATGATTGGAATGATCACTAGGGTAGGAGTTAAAAGTTTGATTTCATAAATTGTGTTGGTTTGTTGGGATTTTTGATGTTTTTGTAAATTTTTAGGATTTTGTGATTATTTTGAATTTTTATTTATTTATTGATATTTGAAGTTTTAATTCGAGAAAGAGTTCACCATTTGAACAAATGAAAGTGACATGGTAGGGAATACCAAATGTGTTGGGAAACATTTGAATGCCCCAATGAGTTAGAATTGATGGGACAAAGTGCCCTTGCGAGTAGGTGGGCATTGCGATAGAGTGGCAGACAACCACGTGATAGGAGAGAGAAGAAGCCATAGACAAATGTTTAGAGGAATGGTGAATAAAATTAGTGGTTTTGATCATAGAGGCCAAAAATAGGATAATTAGGGTTAGGAGCGTATAAATAGATAGGTGGGAGGGTTAGCAAAGATCATATGTCATTTGTTCTATTATACTCCTTTTTCCATTTGAGTGATATTTGAGCTCTGATTTATGAGAGAGATGGCTCAACGATCACATCGGAAACATCGTGTAGACCATGTTTGCGAGTTTGAGCGGAGACCAAATCGGTGATGTGTTTAGTGAAAAAAACTTAGTTTTTAGTGTATTTATTACTAGTTAGGTTTAAGAGAAAAAAACTTAATGTTAGTGCATTTATTATGGATGTATGATGATTTATCATGGATGTATGATGATTACATGCTCGTGTCTTAGCTTGCATGTAGCTTAGATTTTCCTTTCATTCATGATGTATGATGATTGTGTTAATTATAATTTATTATTACACTTTTAGAATTAACACCATGATTAAAAACACACACAAAAGAGATTGTAAAACAATGCCAAGATTGCAAACAAACCCATATGTATACAGTAATATAGACACACCAAGATTATATACAAACCAAGATGCTAACAAAATTACTTACACTAAGTTAACATATAACAACAACAATGCAACACAACTGTTAATAACAATATCTAATTATCACCCTAATGTGTTGGCCGATAGAGCCAATTATGTGAGAGATGACAAGAGAGAGCCAAGTTTGAGTCCCACCGGGCATGCTAGAATGTGAGAAATGAAAACTACAAGTAAATGAAAGACAAACAATAAGTAACATAAACCTTTCCTTACAACCTTCTTGCAAACCTCAAGATGATATTGCTGAAGTGTTACACTTGTTGAATCTCTTGGATTTGTTTGACTATGGGTGCTACAAGTTTTCTTCCAAATGCAGGAGGAATGCTACGAGACAGAGTGAACATGAGGATGCAGATTTGAATGGAAAATGAGAAGAGGTTTGCTGCAATTGCTTAAATCTTCCAAGGATTGTAAGAGGATTTTTGTGAAGGATATCTCTCGTTATTTATAATGAAAGGAAATGTTATGGAGTGGATCATGGTTCTTAATGAGATCATGAATGCATTTTCCCAAAACAATCATTGGATTTGGTTATGGCAGTTTGAATGGATTTAATATCCATTGAGGGGAAATTAATTCTTGGTGGTAATAAGTTTTCATTTGAGAAGGTGGTTCTACATGCATTATTCCCTGTTTCCACCTTTGTAGGATTCTATAAGTGGAGTGGAGTGAGGTAGTTTGAATTGAGTGACTAGGATAATTGAAGTGGAGTGTGAGTAGATAAATAGATTTATTTCTATTTAAATAACTAATTAAATTAGCTAAGGGATGTGAGTGGGTAATTAACTATTTAATTAAATTAGCCAAAGGTCATAGGAGTATAGTTTAAGCATGATTATAATTAATTTAATTAATTCTAAAGGAATGTGGATTAACATATTATGCATTGGATATGGATAACTAGGATTAGCTAGAAATAGGTATGTATTTTTAGGGTGTCTACATGTACCTATTATTAGAATTAGTCCTAACATGGGTGCTCCATGTATAAAAGTGTGTGTGTGTGTGTGTGTGTGCGTGTAAATGTGTGCGCGTGTGTGCGCGTGTGGGTGCGTGGGTGTGGGTGCGTGGGTGTGGGTGCGTGTGTGTGGGGCGTGGGTGGGGGTGCGTGTGTGGGTGCGTGTGTTGTGCGTGTGGAAGGTTGGGAAAATAGGCGCGTGCGAGTGATTTAGGGAATAAAGGTGGTTTAACGTGTGTGTGTGTGTGTGTGTGTGTGTGTGTGTGTGTGGGTGTGTGTGTGTGTGTGTGTGTGTGTGTGTGTGTGTGTGTGTGTATGTGTGTGTGTGTGTGTGTGTGTGTGTGTGTGTGTGTGTTTGTGTTTTAGGAATAAAGGTGGTTTAACCACCCACCTAAAGGTGGTTTTAGTGAGGAGTTGTTATGTTCTTATATATTTGTAACATTTTTAATAGTTATTATGTTGAATGAATTTTTTATTTAGCTTATGCTCGTCTCCAAATATGGGGGTTTCCCCACATTTGGTATCAGAGCTAGTTTTGAAAGGGGCCTCTCTGGTTTTTTCACTCCACTCATGCTTTGTTTGTCAAGTTGATTAAGGAAATGGGTTAGTAGATCCCACAAACCTCTTGTGACCCCATTCCCTTATTCCATGCCCATTCATTTATTGTAAATCCAAGTGGTGTAAATGAATGACTAGCGGGATACCACAAACCTCGCGTGAAACCGAAGTTTGTAATGTCCACCCTTCTTGCTTCAATGGTAGAGGCAACATATTCTATCTTTCCACGTAATGAAATTCGGTCCTCAAGCCCTAAAACAACCTCTATCTCTTCACCCAACTTGGGTGGGTGCATTTTTATGTAAGGTTTGAGTTTTTTAAAATGTTAAAACTAAAAGTAGTGAGTGCATTGTTTCTATGAGATACATAGCCCTTTGAAGGCACTATGGTAAATGGTGGTCAAGGGGTTGACCCTCCCAACACCACAAAACATAAATTTTTTTCTAAGAAATTATTTAGGGAGGAGATATAAGGATATATATATATATATATATATATATATATATATATATATATATATATATATTTGTAAAGGGAACATAAATTATTTTTCAAAAAGGGGGAATGAGAGGATATTTTTGAAAAAATGAGATTGTTTTTTGTAGCATGGATGCATTATCGGTTAGAACCGACATCCAATGTATTGTACATTAAGGGGGATTATAAAGCTGGTGGATCTCAAACGTCAACAACAATTCAGGTGACTAGGCCATCCAACATCGCAGCTCCAGATCATCATCTTTCTTCCCCGTGTTAGCACTAAGGGGGAATGTTAGGAATTAGTCCTAACATGGGTGCTCCATGTATAAAAATAATATATAGGTGTGTGTGTGAAATTAATATGTGGAGCATATATAAATAATGTAAGTGAGTTGTGAAAACAACTCACGTAGGATTTGGGAGAGTGTTTTTAGGAAGGTTGCGGGAAAATAGGTTGTGAGAGATTTAGGGAATAAAGGTGGTTGAACCACCCACCTAGTTTTAATGAGGAGTTGTTATAGGAGTGTTCTTATATATTTGTAACATTTGTAATAGTTATTATGTTGAATGAATTTTTTATTGAGCTTATGCTCGTCTCCAAATATGGGGGTTTCCCCACACCTATAAGGAAAAATGTTGAGTGGTTGGCTGCCTGGTACTTGTTAAATAACATGATCATGATCTCTTTTAGGTGGCAATCCTTTCGACATATCCCCAAACACAATTGAATGATAATTAATAACGACTTGTAGATCTAATGGTATAAGGCCTTTTGATGGTTGAGATTCCATTGAGAATAATTGTGCCAAAAACCCATTTGCACCCTTCTTAAGAATTTTCTACATTTGATGAGAATTTACCAACTATGGAGCTTTAGCCTTCATTCCATGTAGCTCAAAAGTCCTTCCTTCATAATGGAACCGCATGAACAAATCTTGGAATTTCATCTCCACTATTCACAAAGTAGTAAGCCATTGGAACCTTAGTACAATATTTACTTGTCCCATTAAAATGACATACATGGGGCCTTATAGTAGGTAATCTCCCATAAATAGCTTAATATTATGGAATTTTCTTGAACAACGTTCTTTACCTCCATCTGCAACCACGACCTGAAATTCTCTTTGGATAAACAAATCAATTTAAGCATATGACCAACTTATGATTGATGAAATTATGAGTACTTCATGAGTCAATTAATATTGTCACCCTTTGATTCTTCACAAACCCAATAACTTTGAGTGTTTTTGGGGTGCTGATTCTTGAAATGGCATGGCAAGAAATAGTTGGTTGAGATTCTTCCACCTCGATCTCAAGAGCCTCTTCCTCTGTATCAATTGCTTCCTCCTCATCTTGTTCCTCATTAGGACCCTCAATGTAGAATAACTTCTTCTCAAGACATTTATGTCCTTTTCTCCACTTGCTATCACAATTGTAACATATGTCTTTTACTTGTTTCTCTACAATTTGCTGAGGAGTCAATCATGTCAGTTGGGGAAAAGATGGTGCTAGATTCATGCGTTCCTTGTGATTAGTGAAGCTCCTTCGTTTTACCATATCTCTTTCCTCCACACGCCGAGAAATGATCATGGATTTTGATATCAAACCTGGATTAAGAAGGTGAACATCATGTTGGATGTTATCCTTGAGTCCACCCAAGAAGAGATCATTTAGATAATCCTCTAAGATGTCAGTCACTCATAAGGATAGATTTGGAACTTCGAATATAATCCTTGACTGAACTTGTCTACGTAGCTTGGCAATTTGGCTAAAATAGTTCTCTGTAACACTATTACTATAGTGTGTTTCTATCTCATTAACGAACATAGACCTGTAACTATAATGCCCATGGTTTTACAACCCAAAAACAACATCTACTATCCGGTTAAAAATGGGATTTTTTGAAACGTTTGTTGAGAACCATACTCCACTAAGGATGTATGACACTCATTATGGAAATACATACTCAACAATACCATTGTACGTGTTCTTAGGTTTAGATAGATTGATTTTGACCTCCACTTCCATGAGGGTGAACCACTTGCCATCAATTGGATTGTACTAAATCAAGGTTATTGTTATCACCGAAAAATAACACCCTCGATTTGTCATGAATGAATGGATGAGAAATCAATGTTTTTGGGTAACATGGGAATGTCTCTAAGTGTGGGACCTTGTTGTTGAGACAAACCTCCAGAGAAGGATGGTTCCTCTACCTATTCCTAATGTTGAACTACTCCTACTACTAGAAATGCAACTATCTAATCCTATTCTAACAATCCAAGGGACCAAGGAGGAGAGAGATGCATAAAAAGAAAATCCTAAGCTACATGGGTGATAACACCAAAAAGAGGGGAAAACACTCTTAAATGAGTGGAAACATGAGGAAAACGAAGGAGGAGAGGAAAAAAATGAGTGCCACAACCCAAAACAACATTCAAACTCTGATTTTCATGGAGCATAACAGAAATAAAACCTCTAAAAAAGAAGAAACATACACAATATACCACAAACACAATAGAGAGGCAAGATAATGCAATTAACGCAAGATAGGACAAATGATAGCCACAAAATATGAATCTTATTGCTTCAAAGATATGCACAATCCATTACAATGAAGAAGGCAAGAATCACCCTGCAAAGGTCCATATTTGATGCTTGAAACTCAAAATACATATGCAACAATTGAAGAATTATGTACTAACATTCCAAGAGGGTCCAACCTTTAGCAATAGGAATCATTCTACAATATATAGAAAAAGGGAAAGAGAGAGGAGGGAAAAGAGAGGGAAATTTGAATTCATTCCTTCAACCACCGACCAAAACTCATTAAGTCATATGTAGAGCACATGGGCACCCTCGAAGACCACTTCCACATGTCATCCGACTTGTGGAAGGAGAGGGGCTGCCACCGTTCCTCGTTAATATTGGTGGTTAGAGAATGATTTGATAAATTTGCGTGTTTAAGAACGCCTCTTTTTCTTAAAATCATGTTTGACATTTTGGTCCCCAAGACTACATCGATTTCTAAAATTGTTGATCCTAAAATGTAGCCATTTATGAGACTTTTCTAAAAAGATCAACCTTGTTTGATTTGGTTAACCACAATGAGAGTTATGGGTGAAAATTATGCATCGCTTGTTCTACGGATCCTCCTTGCATTTCTCCTTTCTTCGCGACTCTTTTGAATATTTGAACACTTTAGCATTCCACGACATTTGTATGTTACCATATTCCATATCTTAGTAGTGTGTTTATTTCTTTGCCGTGGATTTGTGAAATCATAAAACATTAATCTTTGAGAAATCTGAGAACATGAATCAGTGTCCTATGGCTTGAGACTTAGCTACATTTCCCTAATTCCTTCTCAAAACCACCTTGTGGATTTTAGAACTCGCGATTAAATCATATATGTCCAAGTTCAGAGCCTGCTTACTTCCTCTGTTCTCACGGGTTAGGAGAATCCACGAAACACTATGTTTCCTAAATTCTATGGTGAGTCGAGTTAGAACCCCATGGATTTAGTAGGGCATGGAAATGGTGGAATCCATTTGAAAAGATATTCAAAGTTGCAAGAGGTGAAATTGTGGATAATAATTTGGTGACTCAAAGGGGTAATATGTCGCGAGATGAAGGGATCAGTGGCCTTGAAGCATCCATTGGGCATGAAGTCAACATGATATTTATGAATACTAATATGAAACTCATATATCTAACCCTCAAATCCATCTAAAGCACTACCTAGGCCTGAACCTAATCTGTCATGCTCGAACCGATCATTCTCATTATAAAAATTATTATGAATTAAGTTTTTATGATAGTGAAAAACTATCTTAAACTTGAAATTCCACCATAACTACATGAAGAATATCTTATTTAGAGTCTTCCATGAAACATTGTAACAACCATGTTATCCAAAAGCAATAAAACAATGTGTAAAACACTTAGGGAAAGGAAACTACACTACAACAAGACAATGTGCTGAAAAGCACTTGGAGGAATGAAAAACTAACTACTATGTATAGTGAAGGGTCTTTCTTTCAATAGAAATGTTTGAGATAGATCTCATTGACTGGGATATGTAGCTCTTCTCCATCTAATTTTGACAATTGGAAAGTGTTGTTTGACTTACAACTGAAATCACATATGGGCCACTCCATATTGCATCGAACTTTGAGTGTCTTCCCGGTTTGTCTCTATATTGGTTGGAAAATCCTAGCTTTTGCTTTCTTGTCAAAACACTTCTTAATCTGAGCTTGATCTTTTCCATTGTTTGCATTTCTTGATTTCTCAACTCTTCTAGCTCCATGAACTCTGCATATTTGAATTCCATGGCTTCAAAATCAAATAATTCCATCTTCTTGATGAGAATTTAGGCCGACAATTTAAGAGATATTGGCAGCCTTGCTTCTTTACCGTAAACCAGTTTGTAAGGGGAGCTACCAATTGATCTTTTGGGAGTGATTCTATCATCCCATAAGGATGATTTCAACTTCATATGCCATGTTATTTTATTTTCATCCAAGGTCCTCCTTATGATTCTCAAAAGATTCTTGTTAGTGGACTCAACCTACCCATTACCTTGGGGGTAATAGTTTGAAGAGGTGCTCAAGTATATTCCATTCTTGATAGCCCAATCAGAGATCTTTGTGCCAAGGAATGCTAAAGCATTATCAGAAATGATTGTGGAAGGAACACCAAATCTGGTCACAATACCTTTGTAGAAGTCCATAATGCTAGCCTCATTTGCTTCCTTCAATGCAATTGCCTCTATCCATTTGGTGAAGTAGTTTGTGGCTGTGAGAATCCACTTGTGGACCAAGATTGAATGTAGATTGATTACTCCAATAAAATCCAATCCCCATTGCATGAATGGTTGATTTACTAAGATGGGGTGGAGTGGATGAGATGATAGCTTCTCTTTACCTGTAAAGAATTCACACTGCTTACATTTCTTGACCCATGAATGGCGAGTCACTGAAGATGTTGGGCCAATAATACCCAACCTTCATAATCTTGAGAGTTTTTATTCTTGGAGTAAAGTGTCCCGCTTCTCCATTATAGAATTCATGCATCACCTCCTCTATTTGATTTGTTTTGATGCATCTCAAGAGAACATCATTCACATCTTTCCTAAATAGGATTCCATCAATAAAAACATAGGGAATGGATTGAATCCTAAAATGTCTCATTTTTTATTTTCCCAAACCTTGGGGGCATTGGGTTATTTGGAGAAAGTTGACCATATAATGAGTCGAACAAGGAGTAAGAAAAACATCAACCGATTGCTCTTTATCATGTTGGAGCACTAAAACAACCTCATGTTCATTTTTTTGGTCTAAAACCAATTATTCACAAAGTCCTTTTCCTCGAACCAACTTATTCACTTTGATATCCACATCATATTCCATTACTTTGGTTATCCAACCAGCTCTTTTCTCATTTAGGTCCTTGTTTAAAAGGAAGTCTTTCACACTAGCAATATGAAACTAGTAGGTGGATCTTGTTATTGGATACCAAATTTCTGAACTTCTTCAAGCTCCTTATGATAGCCAATACATGTTTCTCAATAAATGAATACCTCACCTCATAATATTCTAGACTTTGGCTGAAAAATGCAATAGGTTGTTCTAAGCCTTCTTTATTCAATTGTACTAGTATAGAAGATATTTTTTCTGTGCCACCAAAAGCATAGAAGGTGAAATATTTTGTGAAAACCGGATTAATGAGGGTTGGGGCCTATGCAATTACGTTCCTTATGGATTCAAAGTTGTTTTTTCCTTAGTGGTCCATTTGAAAACCATACTCTTCTTTAGCATCAATGTCGATGGCTTTACAAAGTTGGAAAAGCTTAGGACAAATTGTTTGACAAAGTTGATTCTCCCTAAGAATATTTGAAGTTCTTTCTTGTGACTTGGCAAAGGAAATGCAAGGATGAAACTAACTCTTTCTAGATCAATGGTTAATCCTTTTTTAGAGACAATGTGTCCAAGGAGTTTACCTTCATGAGCTAGGAAGATGCACTTTTTGGGGTTGAGAGAGAGACCAAACTGCCCACACCTTTCAAATACCTTCCTTAAATGGGAAAGATGATCAAATGCATTCTTAGAGAACACTATGATATCATCGAGATACACAAGAACAATGTTATTGATCAACCCCTTGAATTCCATGTCCATGGATCTTTGAAAGGTTACTCTTGCATTGGATAAACCAAATGGAATTTTCCTATAAGCATAGGTTCCCCATTTTTTGGTAAAGGTAATCTTGAACTGATCTTCTTCTTTCACCATGATATGATTGTAGCTAGAGTATCCATCTAGAGAGAAAACCTTTCAAAACCTGCTACCATTTGTAAGATTTGTTCCATGGAGGGTAGTGGGTAATGATCTTTCAGGATGCCTTGTTCAAGTCTTTGAAATCAACACATAATCTGATTTCTCCATTCCTTTTCCGTGACCGGAACTAGATTAGATACCCATGATGAATTCTTGATGGGAAAGATGATGTTTGCCTCAATCAATTTTTTCAATTCCTTCTTCATCGAGGTTCAATATGTGGATTAACATGCCTTTATTTTTTTCGATAGGCTTAGCATTTGAATCCAACTCAATGGTGTGTTGAGCTAAACTAGGATAAAAACCTCTAAGGTCTTCATAGATCCATGCAAAAACATTAGAAAATTATTGAAAATTTTCTACAAAAGCATGTTTTTCTTGTGGATTGCTTACCTTACCAATCTCGAGCAATTTGTCTTCATCGACTGAGATGGGTTATGAATATTCACCATTAACCGTCATGTTTTTATTTTCCTTTCTGAGCTAATCATTAGGGTTGAAGATGGATTCTGAGGTCACTAATCCCTTAGGAAGTTTATTTGAATTGAGTTAAATAACTTGGTCTCCATATTGCTACTCCAACTTATCTCGATTTCTTGAAGAAAAATCAGCTTCTTCTTGAGTGAAATTCACAATGTATTGATCATTTTCAAACACTTTCCAATTTGTGTTATTTTCTAGTATAGAAGGCCTTACTACTACCTTGATGTGTGGTTGCACTTTTTCTCTCTTAACGTTCTCAACCACGTTAAAATTTTCTCTAACCACAAGCAACCCTTTCAGTAGCTTTGTACTCTTTTCTTGGAATGGTGCGAATATCAAAAGCTTCAAAATCTTCAAGAAGATCCCATAACCTGTACTTGTAATATTTTAACAAGTCATTCTTGGTTGCATTTGATCCTATGACCTAGTTTACAATGAGATCACTCTCCTCAAAGGTTTGTAAATTTTTGATTTTCTTATTTCTTTCCCATCAAGACCGTGGATGAGGAACTAATACTATGCGGTATTGTTGGAGCAACTAAATTGAAATATGAAAGAGGAGTAATACTTCATACCTGTGGGAGATACAAGGACTACACCTCCTCCTGTTCCTTGTTTACTTCTTGATCCATCAAAGAACATTTTCCAAATACCATTCTCTTCTTCATCATTTGGCTTGATAACACTAGGAAGGGGTGTATTATCCTCATGTAAACAATAAATTCCAAGGACAAATTCCTCAATCTATTGATATGGATCAAAGTTATAACACCCACTTGCCCACTCATCAAGTAGTAAGTCAAGAATGCCTTCAATCTAAGTATCTACTTCTTGAGTACTTGGACAATCTTCTTGATCAAAGATGGTATAATTTGCATTGATGGGGCTAAGAACATAAGGTTCTATATGATATGTGGAAATAGGTTCAGATTTGATAGTATCCTTAGTGTCATACTTGGTCCTAAAGAGCATATGAGACCAATCAGTTGATAAGTATCCTCTAATTTTGGCAGTAAATTCTCTGGATAGACATAGGGTGAATAATGGAGGAAAATCAAATATGAAAATATCTTGAGGAACTGAGAAATTATGGCATGCATGCAACATGAGGCTTAGACATTTGATAACTCCCGTAGTTCCTACTGTTGTTCCATTTTGTTGTACCACCCCCTTATAAGGATATTCATACTTGAGTACTAGTTGGTCTCGTAATTTGTTTAGGCATTATAGAGATGCTTGCTCCATAATCGATCATATAGTTGTGAACCAAATGATCACCAATCATTAAGGATACATAGAAAGGTGGAGGTTTCATGTTCCTATTTGGATGATCCTCCCATTGTTGCATTGCATTAGTAAGAACAACTTTGGTTTGTTCTTTGGATGACTCACTTGGAATAGAGAGATTAGCTTCTACTTGCAAAAGATATCTTTGACATGGAATTTCCAATGATTCCCACATTATTTTTATTCATCCGCTCAACAACATTGAAAGGGGGCATCATGGATTTTTTCATTAGAGAAACAACATTCTCCATTTAATCCATGGAAAATATTTGGTCATTGGAACCTATGTACTCCATTGTTTGCAATGTTACACAGGTCTTGAATGTCCCGCAACAATGTGGATGAGGCTGGAAATTTATCGAAGCGGGCTGACTAGGATGGTCATATCAAGTGAAGTAACAAGACGAGGGAACCTTACATCCATTTTCCTCTTCCTTGACCTTGTGTTATCCACCACATGGAGTTGCGGCCTATTTTGGTGATCTCGTGACTTGATTAATTGCACAAAAATAATCCATATGCCAATTTACAAGTGAAACATCACTTGGGAGTGTTTCTTGAGTGACCATTTTCTACTGATTTTATTTTGAAGATACCTCTTGAGAGATGGATGTGATTTGCACCATCAAAGCTTGGTTCAAAATTTCATTGGGGCATGTTGCTTGGTTATGTGGAAGATGACAAGGGAAACACCACTCATAATATTGCACATAAGGTTATTTTGAACGGGAACCAAGGCTTTGGATGAACTAGCCACATTTGGATTATATGGTTGAAATGGCTTTGTATGAGGAAACTGATTTCGATTTCGAGGAGCAGATTAGAAGGAAGGTTTTTTTGGTTGATAAGGGGAATTTTTAGGTTGGTATGGAGGCTGATAAGGTCTGAAACTTTGGGTTTTTCCGCCTCTTAATGGATACCATCTCATTCCAATTTTTTGAAATTGTTTCATTACTTCTTGCAACTCAATTGAGGTACTTGAGGAAGTAGATGTTTGGCTAGAACTTTGGTTTCTTGGGGATGGAATGGGAGCTAATTTGATGCAGGAGCATCATTGTAATTAGCAAAATTTTGGCTTTCCATACTTGATTAGGTGTTGAGAGGTCCATTTATGAGTTCTTGGGGTGATACTAGTCCATTTGGACTCTCAATAATGTAATAAGTGGAATTTTGGAGGTTTCCCTCCAAAATCCACATTTAAATATTCAAATTAGAGTTGTAATGTACCCTAGAACTAAGTGTTAGTATGTTAGTCATCTAGGTAGTTAGTACAGACAGTCTAATGTTAATAGAATAAAGTGTTCATGTCTTGAACACACTCTCTTGATCGACACCTAAGTAAAAACTCAATGGTTTTAGCCTAACCAAGTGTGAGTTAGGTGGTGAAAACCTAACCAACTTTCATACTTCATAATGGTAATGAATAATTTGAATGGGGATTGATGAGAGGAGGAAGGAGAGATTAGAGAAGAGGAGTAAGAAGTTTCTTATCTCGTATAATGGCTCTAGAAGCCTTGTGTTTTCTCTATATTCAATGAATCAAGGACTTCTTGAGAATCTATTCTTTGATATTGATGATTTCATGTGCATTTATAATGGTTAATGTTGTGTATGATTGAGTGAGGTAAATGTATGAATGGATTCTAGTAAATGAGGTGGATATTTGATTATTATAGGTACAATTGTGTGTATAGTCATGAAGGATAAGAAGAAGTCCGAGGATAAGGGATTAATGAAGAAGGTTATATAACAAGTTGATCGTGTGAAAGGTAAGGTAAAAAGTGTTTCATAACTATTTGTGTAAGTTTCTTGATTATTATGATTGCACAAAGGTTACAAAGGAGTGTGAAGGTTGTGAGAGTCTTATAGAGGTGAGATGGTCAAGTAATCAATGCTAATGTGAAGAATGCAAGTGACTAAGACTGTGGTTGAGTTGAGGTTTTTTGAGAAGTGGTAAACCTTGTCAAGAGGTGAGGATTTTGGTATTAGGGTTCAAATAGTACGTGACATCATTTTACGTCCTTGGGAACTCGGAGATAATTAGATAAGATGGAAAACTAAGAAAGTATTCCTGGCGGATTATACCTATTCTTAAGGGTTTAATGAATAAGAACTCTACAAGAAATTACCAAAAATAGTCAAGAAAGTGTCATGATGGTGTTTGGTGTGATTAGGGAACTTTATAAATTAGGGACAACTCAAACCAGAGATGAAGAAGGTCTAAAGACCATTATTTGCTAAAGTTATGACTTGGCTATGTGTGTGCACATGTTTAATGATTTGAAGAAGAAATTAAACTATGCAAGTTTGAATTACATCCACTTGATAATTATGTGAAGTAGAGATAGATTGAGAACTTATAAGGGATTCATGAAGACCCAAGAAACTAATGGGATTATGGAGGATTTTGAAGGAAAAGTGAAAACACTTGTCATTTGGTAAACTCAGTAATTGATCATGTTGTATGGAAAGATAACTAGATTGGTGAGGTTCCAAAGAAGGATGGAAGTTGAGTAGGAAGGATTTAATATGTGAATAATGATATTGGGTGGTTGAATATACTGAATAAGGAAATATACTTTCCAAAAATCATAAACTACATTGAAACTTGATTACTCTGCCCTCACACACTCTTGAGCCTAGAAAGGTATACACGAGTTTGAAGGAAGAATTGTTAAAAAGTAAACTAAGATTGACTTGAATAAATCATCAAGAATGGTGAGTGTGGTTTAATGCAAAATGATAAGGACATTGGTAAGTTAATAGGTGTTATAGAGTCACACTTCCTTGGTAAACTCTGACTGTACAATATTAGTACATCGAGAAGAGCCAAGAAAGGTCTCAAAGAGATAATAATCAAAAGTACCTACAAGATAGTACTGAGGAGTTGGGAGGTTATTTTCCAGTATTAAAGGTCATTTGGTGAGTGTGGAGGCTTCTAGAGTCCAAAATCAAGAAGCATTGTTGATGACTGTCATAGACTTAAGGAAAACCCAGAATGCATGACTAGATTTGATTGGGTAGTACCTTAAATAAAGAAAAGATATGAATGTTGGAGTAAAGAAAGAAAGTGAGGTAGTCATAGTGGATGTTGAGTGAGGAATCTAAGTTCAAGGAAAGAGAAGAAGACTAAAAATATATTTAGAGTCGAGAAGTATCAAGAACAAGACAAGAATCTACAAGAAAGCAAGAAGCCCGAAACAAGGAAACAAGCAAAATGAAGATAAGTTAGTGAGTGGATACCAAGGAGGTATTGAAAATTTTTGTCGAGAGGTTTATAAATGTGCTATAGAGCTTCAAATAGTTCAAAAGAAGCAAACCCTAGGTTTTCATCCTTCAAACCCTAGCTAAGCCTAGAAAAACAAAATTGAGTTGGGGTGTTAGAGAAAGAATTGAAGGATAAAAATTGGCAAAAACAAGATTTACCCAAAGGGTGTTTGGAACACTATTTATATTTGATTGGTTGTTTGTATAATTCTCTCAATTTCTAGATTTGTACCTTTGGAGGGCTAATTGAGACCTAGTGCAAAAATTACTAAAAATATGACAAATTTTTAAGGAAAGAGAGTTAAGCCTTAAAACTTGACACTCATATTAATGAGCTTAATGGGTATCTAGAAATGTTACTAGACAGACTTGAAAGTGGAAAATATGTGACTTTTGTCATAAAAACAGAGTTTTGAGGGCTACAAGGCTAGTAGGAGGTTAAAAAGGAAAAGTATGATAAATGGTGTTGTGAAACTTCTTGATTGGTTTAAACAAGTTATTATGGTGTAATTAAACATGTTTAGATTGATTTTATGCTTTGGTTTAGTGTTTTATGCATTTTGGTGTATTTGAGCAAGTTTTTGCCTTCTTGAGAAAAGTAACAGTTTATTGATTTTGGGTGATTAAATAGTGAATTGGGACTTCTAATGCATTGTTTGGTGATGTAAGAGATTGGTATGTAGGGATTTACATCATAATTCAGGAGCTTGATGAGAAGTGGGTGTATCAATCTATGGGAATATAGGCATTGGAGGTCTAGGAGCAAGTTTTCCAGCCTGAATGAGACTATTCTCAACTCTAATAGTAATGTTATAAGCATCTGGTAATGTTCTACCCCATAGACTGAATCATGACTAAAATATCACTATTCAAAGCCTTTAGATAATAGAGAAATGCATATTGGGGTGTAGGTCTTACCACTTGAGGAATTCTGTCCCAAGTCCTTTGAAATATGATGTTAAAATCAGTCATTTGTTCATTTGGAGCTCTCTTTGTTGTGGTCAGCTACTCTATCAAAAACAATTGATATGATTTATCCTCAAAATGATTGCACATGGTTGTGCCAAGTTCATCCCAATTGTGAATTGAAGCAAGTCTTAAACTCTTGTACCATTGGAGAGATTTTCCTTTGAATGATGAAGCCAAGATTTTGACCACAATATCATCTACAAAGTAATAAAATGGATTGAGCAAGCATTAACAACGTCTTGGATATGATCATTTGGGGTAGTATTGTTTTCACCAGTGAAGAAAGGTATAATTTTAAGTGCAGACACTAGTATATCATGTTGTGCATTGAGAGCTAGAGGACTACCACCATTGAAACT